>CM068587.1:47254995-47424995 GCA_035048485.1 Pteria penguin
TGACCCGGAATTCTCAGAAAATGCATTTCCCATAAAATTTACCAAGAATGATAAGAGTTGAAACCCCCTTCCCCCACACAGAAATACTTTGGAAATTTCTGGATCGAGATATGGGGCGTATTCAAACTTTTGCATAAATGATATCGTCACTTGTCGAATGAGTTTGGCCCTATCTGTCAATATTTAATATTATCCAGTAATCGGACTTAAGCCCCGCCTAACCTTCTGTAATATATTAATTATGATTTCTTCAAATGTAAATTGTTAAAACGTAAAATTGATAATAAATTTTCTTTTTCTTTCATTAACTCTATTTATAATTGCTACAGCTGCAGAATTCAATTTTCGTTTGATGTATTTGTTACTCTAGGACCATGTCCAGCAATACAGTGTATAAATGCTTGTCCAGCAGGATTTGAAGTAGATGCAAATGGTTGTCAAACATGTACATGCAAGAAAGGTAATACCGACATAGGGCGCATTCAAACTTATATTTTTTAATGGCGAAATATCTAAATATCTCTATTTCTTTATTACGACATGTTAGTATTGTTTCACACTAAAATCTCTTCTAGAAATAATGAATTCTTATCTTCTATCTCCAAAAGTTTGTACTTAAAAATGTCATGCCAAAGTGTCATGCAAAAACGGAATTTGTGTGTGCAAAAACGGCTTCTCCGCTGATGGTGTCAAGTAATGCAAAAGTTAGTCAAAATATTTAAAAAAAAAAAAAAAAAAAAAACAACAACAACAACAAAACAGCAGTTTCATAGAAAGCCGCAATACTAATAGGACATACTCCTAAAATTATCCTGGTTACACATTCTTGTATTGAAATCAATTTTCGTTTGCTTTCGTTTCTTTTTTGTATCGTGACTCTATTGTTAATCTAGGACCATGTCCTGCAATACAGTGTAGAAAGCTTTGTCCAGCAGGATTTGAAGTAGATGCAGATGGTTGTCAAACATGTAGATGCAAAAAAGGTAATACCAAAATAGAGCGGTATGCATGAACTATATAGCAAGGGGTCAAGCGGACTTGGACTATCACACCCTTCCGAAATTCTTCAAAAAATGCAATTTACCATATCATTTACCGAAAATCATAGTATCCAACGTTTCCCTCCCGTTAGAAATACTTTTCGAGAATTTCTCGATTCAGACATGGGGCGCATTCAAATTTTTATTTAAATGATGAAGTGCTCTGCTTCCTTGATCACAGAATTTGGTTGGACTTGTATTGTTTGTATTGCATTTGTGTTCTTTTAATAACATGATTTCCGAGGTACCTAAGTTACGAATATTCAATATAAAGTGATGCAAAATGAGTTCCATGAAATCAAAATATTTCGTACTGTGCAATTTGATTTGAGAGATGCATAAAGGAACATAATTTATAATACCTTAGGGATTTTCCTGAGAAAATATGAAATTCAAATCTCTTCGATTTATATTAAATTGCCTCCTTTATCATCCTTTCATTAATTCTATATATTATTGTCGCAACTGCAGTATTCAAAATTCGTGTGATTTTTTTGTTAATCTAGAACCATGTCCTGCAATACAGTGTATAAATGCTTGTCCAGCAGGATTTGAAGTATATGCAAATGGTTGTCAAACATGAACATATTTTTTAATGGCGAAATATCTCTATTTCTTTACTACGACATGTTAGTATTGTTTCACACTAAAATCTCTTCTAGAAATAATGAATTCTTATCTTTTATCTCCAAAAGTTTGTACTTTAAAATGTCATGCCAAAGTGTCATGCAAAAACGGAATTTGTGTCTGCAAAAACGGCTTCTCCGATGATGGAGTCAAGTAATGCCAAAGTTAGTCAAAATATTTAAAAAAAAAAAAAAAAAAAAAAAACAGCATTCTGATAGTAAGCCGTAAAACTAATAGCACATACTCCTAAAAATAATCCTGATCACAGATAATTGTGTTGAAATCAATTTTCGTCCCCTCTCATTTCCTTTTTTATCGTGACTCTATTGTTAATCTAGGACCATGTCCTGCAATACAGTGTAGAAAGCTTTGTCCAGCAGGATTTGAAGTAGATGCAGATGGTTGTCAAACATGTAGATGCAAAAAAGGTAATACCAAAATAGAGCGGTATGCATGAACTATATAGCAAGGGGTCAAGCGGACTTGGACTATCACACCCTTCCGAAATTCTTCAAAAAATGCAATTTACCATATCATTTACCGAAAATCATAGTATCCAACGTTTCCCTCCCGTTAGAAATACTTTTCGAGAATTTCTCGATTCAGACATGGGGCGCATTCAAATTTTTATTTAAATGATGAAGTGCTCTGCTTCCTTGATCACAGAATTTGGTTGGACTTGTATTGTTTGTATTGCATTTGTGTTCTTTTAATAACATGATTTCCGAGGTACCTAAGTTACGAATATTCAATATAAAGTGATGCAAAATGAGTTCCATGAAATCAAAATATTTCGTACTGTGCAATTTGATTTGAGAGATGCATAAAGGAACATAATTTATAATACCTTAGGGATTTTCCTGAGAAAATATGAAATTCAAATCTCTTCGATTTATATTAAATTGCCTCCTTTATCATCCTTTCATTAATTCTATATATTATTGTCGCAACTGCAGTATTCAAAATTCGTGTGATTTTTTTGTTAATCTAGAACCATGTCCTGCAATACAGTGTATAAATGGTTGTCCAGCAGGATTTGAAGTAGATGCAAATGGTTGTCAAACATGAACATATTTTTTAATGGCGAAATATCTCTATTTCTTTACTACGACATGTTAGTATTGTTTCACACTAAAATCTCTTCTAGAAATAATGAATTCTTATCTTTTATCTCCAAAAGTTTGTACTTTAAAATGTCATGCCAAAGTGTCATGCAAAAACGGAATTTGTGTCTGCAAAAACGGCTTCTCCGATGATGGAGTCAAGTAATGCCAAAGTTAGTCAAAATATTTAAAAAAAAAAAAAAAAAAAAAAAAACAGCATTCTGATAGTAAGCCGTAAAACTAATAGCACATACTCCTAAAAATAATCCTGATCACAGATAATTGTGTTGAAATCAATTTTCGTCCCCTCTCATTTCCTTTTTTATCGTGACTCTATTGTTAATCTAGGACCATGTCCTGCAATACAGTGTAGAAAGCTTTGTCCAGCAGGATTTGAAGTAGATGCAGATGGTTGTCAAACATGTAGATGCAAAAAAGGTAATACCAAAATAGAGCGGTATGCATGAACTATATAGCAAGGGGTCAAGCGGACTTGGACTATCACACCCTTCCGAAATTCTTCAAAAAATGCATTTAACCATATAATTTACCGAAAATCATAGTGTCCAACGTTTCCCTCCCGTTAGAAATACTTTTCGAGAATTTCTCAATTCAGACATGGGGCGCATTCAAATTTTTATTTAAATGATGAAGTGCTCTGCTTCCTTGATCACAGAAATTGGTTGGACTTGTATTGTTTGTATTGCATTTGTGTTGTTTTAATAACATGATTTCCAAGGTACCTAAGTTACGAAAATTCAATATAAAGTGATGCAAAATGAGTTCCATGAAATCAAAATATTTCGTACTGTGCATTTTGATTTGAGAGGAACAAAATTTAGAATACCTTAGGGATTTTCCTGAGAAAATTTGAAATTCAAATCTCTTCGATTTATATTAAATTGCCTCCTTCCTCATCTTTTCATTAATTCTATATATTATTGTCGCAACTGCAGTATTCAAAATTCGTGTGATTTCTTTGTTAATCTAGAACCATGTCCTGCAATACAGTGTATAAATGCTTGTCCAGCAGGATTTAAAGTATATGCAAATGGTTGTCAAACATGTACATATTTTTAATGGCGAAATATCTCTATTTCTTTACTACGACATGTTAGTATTGTTTCACCCTAAAATCTCTTCTAGAAATAATGAATTCTTATCTTTTATCTCCAAAAGTTTGTACTTAAAAATGTGATGCCAAAGTGTCATGCAAAAACGGAATTTGTGTCTGCAAAAACGGCTTCTCCGATGATGGAGTCAAGTAATGCAAAAGTTAGTCAAAATATTAAAAAAAAAACAGCATTCTGATAGTAAGCCGTAAAACTAATAGCACATACTCCTAAAAATAATCCTGATTACAGATAATTGTGTTGAAATCAATTTTCGTCCCCTCTCATTTCCTTTTTTATCGTGACTCTATTGTTAATCTAGGACCATGTCCTGCAATACAGTGTAGAAAGCTTTGTCCAGCAGGATTTGAAGTAGATGCAGATGGTTGTCAAACATGTAGATGCAAAAAAGGTAATACCAAAATAGAGCGGTATGCATGAACTATATAGCAAGGGGTCAAGCGGACTTGGACTATCACACCCTTCCGAAATTCTTCAAAAAATGCATTTTACCATATAATTTACCGAAAATCATAGTGTCCAACGTTTCCCTCCCGTTAGAAATACTTTTCGAGAATTTCTCGATTCAGACATGGGGCGCATTCAAATTTTTATTTAAATGATGAAGTGCTCTGCTTCCTTGATCACAGAATTTGGTTACACTTGTATTGTTTGTATTGCATTTGTGTTGTTTTAATAACATGATTTCCAAGGTACCTAAGTTACGAAAATTCAATATAAAGTGATGCAAAATGAGTTCCATGAAATCAAAATATTTCGTACTGTGCATTTTGATTTGAGAGGAACAAAATTTAGAATACCTTAGGGATTTTCCTGAGAAAATTTGAAATTCAAATCTCTTCGATTTATATTATATTGCCTCCTTTCTCATCCTTTCATTAATTTTATATAGTATTGTCGCAACTGCAGTATTCAAAATTCGTGTGATTTCTTTGTTAATCTAGAACCATGTCCTGCAATACAGTGTATTAATCCTTGTCCAACAGGATTTAAAGTAGATGCAAATGGCTGTCAAACATGTAAATGCAAGAAAGGTAATACCGAAATTCAGTGGTATGCATGAATCTATCAAGGGGTCAAGATGATCTAGACTCCCACCATTTGACCCGGAATTCTCAGAAAATGCATTTCCCATAAAATTTACCAAGAATGATAAGAGTTGAAACCCCCTTCCCCCACACAGAAATACTTTGGAAATTTCTGGATCGAGATATGGGGCGTATTCAAACTTTTGCATAAATGATATCGTCACTTGTCGAATGAGTTTGGCCCTATCTGTCAATATTTAATATTATCCAGTAATCGGACTTAAGCCCCGCCTAACCTTCTGTAATATATTAATTATGATTTCTTCAAATGTAAATTGTTAAAACGTAAAATTGATAATAAATTTTCTTTTTCTTTCATTAACTCTATTTATAATTGCTACAGCTGCAGAATTCAATTTTCGTTTGATGTATTTGTTACTCTAGGACCATGTCCAGCAATACAGTGTATAAATGCTTGTCCAGCAGGATTTGAAGTAGATGCAAATGGTTGTCAAACATGTACATGCAAGAAAGGTAATACCGACATAGGGCGCATTCAAACTTATATTTTTTAATGGCGAAATATCTAAATATCTCTATTTCTTTATTACGACATGTTAGTATTGTTTCACACTAAAATCTCTTCTAGAAATAATGAATTCTTATCTTCTATCTCCAAAAGTTTGTACTTAAAAATGTCATGCCAAAGTGTCATGCAAAAACGGAATTTGTGTGTGCAAAAACGGCTTCTCCGCTGATGGTGTCAAGTAATGCAAAAGTTAGTCAAAATATTTAAAAAAAAAAAAAAAAAAAAAAACAACAACAACAACAAAACAGCAGTTTCATAGAAAGCCGCAATACTAATAGGACATACTCCTAAAATTATCCTGGTTACACATTCTTGTATTGAAATCAATTTTCGTTTGCTTTCGTTTCTTTTTTGTATCGTGACTCTATTGTTAATCTAGGACCATGTCCTGCAATACAGTGTAGAAAGCTTTGTCCAGCAGGATTTGAAGTAGATGCAGATGGTTGTCAAACATGTAGATGCAAAAAAGGTAATACCAAAATAGAGCGGTATGCATGAACTATATAGCAAGGGGTCAAGCGGACTTGGACTATCACACCCTTCCGAAATTCTTCAAAAAATGCAATTTACCATATCATTTACCGAAAATCATAGTATCCAACGTTTCCCTCCCGTTAGAAATACTTTTCGAGAATTTCTCGATTCAGACATGGGGCGCATTCAAATTTTTATTTAAATGATGAAGTGCTCTGCTTCCTTGATCACAGAATTTGGTTGGACTTGTATTGTTTGTATTGCATTTGTGTTCTTTTAATAACATGATTTCCGAGGTACCTAAGTTACGAATATTCAATATAAAGTGATGCAAAATGAGTTCCATGAAATCAAAATATTTCGTACTGTGCAATTTGATTTGAGAGATGCATAAAGGAACATAATTTATAATACCTTAGGGATTTTCCTGAGAAAATATGAAATTCAAATCTCTTCGATTTATATTAAATTGCCTCCTTTATCATCCTTTCATTAATTCTATATATTATTGTCGCAAATGCAGTATTCAAAATTCGTGTGATTTTTTTGTTAATCTACGACCATGTCCAGCATTACAGTGTATAAATCCTTGTCCAACAGGATTTAAAGTAGATGCAAATGGCTGTCAAACATGTAAATGCATAAAAGGTAATACCGAAATTCAGTGGTATGCATGAATCTATCAAGGGGTCAAGCTGATCTAGACTCCTACCATTTGACTCGGAATTCTCAGAAAATGCATTTCCCATAAAATTTACCAAGGATGATAAGAGTTGAAACCCCCTTCCCCCACACAGAAATACTTTGGGAATTTCTGGATCGAGATATGGGGCGTATTCAAACTTTTACATAAATGATCTCGTCACTTGTCGAATGAGTTTGGCCCTATCTGTCAATATTTAATATTATCCAGTAATCGGACTTAAGCCCCGTCTAACCTTCTGTAATATATTAATTATGGTTTCTTCAAATGTAAATTGTTAAAACGTAAAATTGATAATAAATTTCCTTTTTCTTTCATTAACTCTATTTATAATTGCTACAGCTGCAGAATTCAATTTTCGTTTGATGTATTTGTTACTCTAGGACCATGTCCAGCAATACAGTGTATAAATGCTTGTCCAGCAGGATTTGAAGTAGATGCAAATGGTTGTCAAACATGTACATGCAAGAAAGGTAATACCGACATAGGGCGCATTCAAACTTATATTTTTAATGGCGAAATATCTCTATTTCTTTATTACGACATGTTAGTATTGTTTCACACTAAAATCTCTTCTAGAAATAATGAATTCTTATCTTCTATCTCCAAAAGTTTGTACTTAAAAATGTCATGCCAAAGTGTCATGCAAAAACGGAATATGTGTCTGCAAAAACGGCTTCTCCGCTGATGGAGTCAAGTAATGCAGAAGTTAGCCAAAACATTAAAAAAAAAAAACAACAAAAAAAAAAAAAAAACAGCATTCTGATAGTAAGCCGTAAAACTAATAGCACATACTCCTAAAATAATCCTGATCACACATAATTGTGTTGAAATCAATTTTCGTTCCCTTTCGTTTCTTTTTTGTATCGTGACTCTATTGTTAATCTAGGACCATGTCCTGCAATACAGTGTAGAAAGCTTTGTCCAGCAGGATTTGAAGTAGATGCAGATGGTTGTCAAACATGTAGATGCAAAAAAGGTAATACCAAAATAGAGCGGTATGCATGAACTATATAGCAAGGGGTCAAGCGGACTTGGACTATCACACCCTTCCGAAATTCTTCAAAAAATGCATTTTACCATATAATTTACCGAAAATCATAGTGTCCAACGTTTCCCTCCCGTTAGAAATACTTTTCGAGAATTTCTCGATTCAGACATGGGGCGCATTCAAATTTTTATTTAAATGATGAAGTGCTCTGCTTCCTTGATCACAGAAATTGGTTGGACTTGTATTGTTTGTATTGCATTTGTGTTGTTTTAATAACATGATTTCCAAGGTACCTAAGTTACGAAAATTCAATATAAAGTGATGCAAAATGAGTTCCATGAAATCAAAATATTTCGTACTGTGCATTTTGATTTGAGAGGAACAAAATTTAGAATACCTTAGGGATTTTCCTGAGAAAATTTGAAATTCAAATCTCTTCGATTTATATTAAATTGCCTCCTTTCTCATCCTTTCATTAATTCTATATATTATTGTCGCAACTGCAGTATTCAAAATTCGTGTGATTTCTTTGTTAATCTAGAACCATGTCCTGCAATACAGTGTATAAATGCTTGTCCAGCAGGATTTGAAGTAGATGCAAATGGTTGTCAAACATGTACATATTTTTTAATGGCGAAATATCTCTATTTCTTTACTACGACATGTTAATATTGTTTCAAACTATAATCTCTTCTAGAAATAATGAATTCTTATCTTTTATCTCCAAAGGTTTGTACTTAAAAATGTCATGCCAAAGTGTCTTGCAAAAACGGAATTTGTGTCTGCCAAAAAGGCTTCTCCGATGATGGAGTCAAGTAATGCAAAAGTTAGTCAAAATATTTAAAAAAAAAACAGCATTCTGATAGTAAGCCGTAAAACTAATAGCACATACTCCTAAAAATAATCCTGATCACAGATAATTGTGTTGAAATCAATTTTCGTCCCCTCTCATTTCCTTTTTTATCGTGACTCTATTGTTAATCTAGGACCATGTCCTGCAATACAGTGTAGAAAGCTTTGTCCAGCAGGATTTGAAGTAGATGCAGATGGTTGTCAAACATGTAGATGCAAAAAAGGTAATACCAAAATAGAGCGGTATGCATGAACTATATAGCAAGGGGTCAAGCGGACTTGGACTATCACACCCTTCCGAAATTCTTCAAAAAATGCATTTTACCATATAATTTACCGAAAATCATAGTGTCCAACGTTTCCCTCCCGTTAGAAATACTTTTCGAGAATTTCTCGATTCAGACATGGGGCGCATTCAAATTTTTATTTAAATGATGAAGTGCTCTGCTTCCTTGATCACAGAATTTGGTTACACTTGTATTGTTTGTATTGCATTTGTGTTGTTTTAATAACATGATTTCCAAGGTATCTAAGTTACGAATATTCAATATAAAGTGATGCAAAATGAGTTCCATGAAATCAAAATATTTCGTACTGTGCATTTTGATTTGAGAGGAACAAAATTTATAACACCTTAGGGATTTTCCTGAGAAAATTTGAAATTCAAATCTCTTCGATTTATATTAAATTGCCTCCTTTCTCATCTTTTCATTAATTTTATATATTATTGTCGCAACTGCAGTATTCAAAATTCGTGTGATTTCTTTGTTAATCTAGAACCATGTCCTGCAGTGTATAAATGCTTGTCCAGCAGGATTTGAAGTAGATGCAAATGGTTGTCAAACATGTACATGCAAGAAAGGTAATACCGACATAGGGCGCATTCAAACTTATATTTTTTAATGGCGAAATATCTCTTTTTCTTTATTACGACATGTTAGTATTGTTTCACACTAAAATCTCTTCTAGAAATAATGAATTCTTATCTTCTATCTCCAAAAGTTTGTACTTAAAAATGTCATTCCAAAGTGTCATGCAAAAACGGAATATGTGTCTGCAAAAACGGCTTCTCCGCTGATGGTGTCAAGTAATGCAAAAGTTAGTCAAAATATTTTAAAAAAAAAACCAACAACAACAACAACAACAAAACAGCAGTTTGATAGAAAGCCGCAATACTAATAGGACATACTCCTAAAATAATCCTGGTTACACATACTTGTATTGAAATCAATTTTCGTTTGCTTTCGTTTCTTTTTTGTATCGTGACTCTATTGTTAATCTAGGACCATGTCCTGCAATACAGTGTAGAAAGCTTTGTCCAGCAGGATTTGAAGTAGATGCAGATGGTTGTCAAACATGTAGATGCAAAAAAGGTAATACCAAAATAGAGCGGTATGCATGAACTATATAGCAAGGGGTCAAGCGGACTTGGACTATCACACCCTTCCGAAATTCTTCAAAAAATGCATTTTACCATATAATTTACCGAAAATCATAGTATCCAACGTTTCCCTCCCGTTAGAAATACTTTTCGAGAATTTCTCGATTCAGACATGGGGCGCATTCAAATTTTTATTTAAATGATGAAGTGCTCTGCTTCCTTGATCACAGAATTTGGTTGGACTTGTATTGTTTGTATTGCATTTGTGTTCTTTTAATAACATGATTTCCAAGGTACCTACGTTACGAATATTCAATATAAAGTGATGCAAAATGAGTTCCATGAAATCAAAATATTTCGTACTGTGCAATTTGATTTGAGAGATGCATAAATGAACAAAATTTAGAATACCTTAGGGATTTTCCTGAGAAAATTTGAAATTCAAATCTCTTCGATTTATATTAAATTGCCTCCTTTCTCATTCTTTCATTAATTCTATATATTATTGTCGCAACTGCAGTATTCAAAATTCGTGTGATTTTTTTGTTAATCTAGAACCATGTCCTGCAATACAGTGTATAAATGCTTGTCCAGCAGGATTTGAAGTATATGCAAATGGTTGTCAAACATGAACATATTTTATAATGGCGAAATATCTCTATTTCTTTACTACGACATGTTAGTATTGTTTCACACTAAAATCTCTTCTAGAAATAATGAATTCTTATCGTTTATCTCCAAAAGTTTGTACTTTAAAATGTCATGCCAAAGTGTCATGCAAAAACGGAATTTGTGTCTGCAAAAACGGCTTCTCCGATGATGGAGTCAAGTAATGCAAAAGTTAGTCAAAATATTTAAAAGAAAAAAAAAACAGCATTCTGATAGTAAGCCGTAAAACTAATAGCACATACTCCTAAAAATAATCCTGATTACAGATAATTGTGTTGAAATCAATTTTCGTCCCCTCTCATTTCCTTTTTTATCGTGACTCTATTGTTAATCTAGGACCATGTCCTGCAATACAGTGTAGAAAGCTTTGTCCAGCAGGATTTGAAGTAGATGCAGATGGTTGTCAAACATGTAGATGCAAAAAAGGTAATACCAAAATAGAGCGGTATGCATGAACTATATAGCAAGGGGTCAAGCGGACTTGGACTATCACACCCTTCCGAAATTCTTCAAAAAATGCATTTTACCATATAATTTACCGAAAATCATAGTGTCCAACGTTTCCCTCCCGTTAGAAATACTTTTCGAGAATTTCTCGATTCAGACATGGGGCGCATTCAAATTTTTATTTAAATGATGAAGTGCTCTGCTTCCTTGATCACAGAATTTGGTTACACTTGTATTGTTTGTATTGCATTTGTGTTGTTTTAATAACATGATTTCCAAGGTACCTAAGTTACGAAAATTCAATATAAAGTGATGCAAAATGAGTTCCATGAAATCAAAATATTTCGTACTGTGCATTTTGATTTGAGAGGAACAAAATTTATAATACCTTAGGGATTTTCCTGAGAAAATTTGAAATTCAAATCTCTTCGATTTATATTAAATTGCCTCCTTTCTCATCCTTTCATTAATTCTATATATTATTGTCGCAACTGCAGTATTCAAAATTCGTGTGATTTCTTTGTTAATCTAGAACCATGTCCTGCAATACAGTGTATAAATGCTTGTCCAGCAGGATTTGAAGTAGATGCAAATGGTTGTCAAACATGTACATGCAAGAAAGGTAATACCGACATAGGGCGCATTCAAACTTATATTTCTTAATGGCGAAATATCTAAATATCTCTATTTCTTTATTACGACATGTTAGTATTGTTTCACACTAAAATCTCTTCTAGAAATAATGAATTCTTATCTTCTATCTCCAAAAGTTTGTACTTAAAAATGTCATGCCAAATTGTCATGCAAAAACGGAATTTGTGTGTGCAAAAACGGCTTCTCCGCTGATGGTGTCAAGTAATGCAAAAGTTAGTCAAAATATTTAAAAAAAAAAAACAACAACAACAACAACAACAAAACAGCAGTTTGATAGAAAGCCGCAATACTAATAGGAAATACTCCTACAATTATCCTGGTTACACATTCTTGTATTGAAATCAATTTTCGTTTGCTTTCGTTTCTTTTTTGTATCGTGACTCTATTGTTAATCTAGGACCATGTCCTGCAATACAGTGTAGAAAGCTTTGTCCAGCAGGATTTGAAGTAGATGCAGATGGTTGTCAAACATGTAGATGCAAAAAAGGTAATACCAAAATAGAGCGGTATGCATGAACTATATAGCAAGGGGTCAAGCGGACTTGGACTATCACACCCTTCCGAAATTCTTCCAAAAATGCAATTTACCATATAATTTACCGAAAATCATAGTATCCAACGTTTCCCTCCCGTTAGAAATACTTTCCGAGAATTTCTCGATTCAGACAATGGGGCGCATTCAAATTTTTATTTAAATGATGAAGTGCTCTGCTTCCTTGATCACAGAATTTGGTTGGACTTGTATTGTTGGTATTGCATTTGTGTTCTTTTAATAACATGATTTCCAAGGTACCTACGTTACGAATATTCAATATAAAGTGATGCAAAATGAGTTCCATGAAATCAAAATATTTCGTACTGTGCAATTTGATTTGAGAGATGCATAAATGAACAAAATTTAGAATACCTTAGGGATTTTCCTGAGAAAATTTGAAATTCAAATCTCTTCGATTTATATTAAATTGCCTCCTTTCTCATCCTTTCATTAATTCTATATATTATTGTCGCAACTGCAGTATTCAAAATTCGTGTGATTTTTTTGTTAATCTAGAACCATGTCCTGCAATACAGTGTATAAATGCTTGTCCAGCAGGATTTGAAGTATATGCAAATGGTTGTCAAACATGAACATATTTTTTAATGGCGAAAAATCTCTATTTCTTTACTACGACATGTTAGTATTGTTTCACACTAAAATCTCTTCTAGAATTAATGAATTCTTATCTTTTATCTCCAAAAGTTTGTACTTTAAAATGTCATGCCAAAGTGTCATGCAAAAACGGAATTTGTGTCTGCAAAACGGCTTCTCCGATGATGGAGTCAAGTAATGCAAAAGTTAGTCAAAATATTTAAAAAAAAAAAAAAAACAGCATTCTGATAGTAAGCCGTAAAACTAATAGCACATACTCCTAAAAATAATCCTGATTACAGATAATTGTGTTGAAATCAATTTTCGTCCCCTCTCATTTCCTTTTTTATCGTGACTCTATTGTTAATCTAGGACCATGTCCTGCAATACAGTGTAGAAAGCTTTGTCCAGCAGGATTTGAAGTAGATGCAGATGGTTGTCAAACATGTAGATGCAAAAAAGGTAATACCAAAATAGAGCGGTATGCATGAACTATATAGCAAGGGGTCAAGCGGACTTGGACTATCACACCCTTCCGAAATTCTTCAAAAAATGCATTTTACCATATAATTTACCGAAAATCATAGTGTCCAACGTTTCCCTCCCGTTAGAAATACTTTTCGAGAATTTCTCGATTCTGACATGGGGCGCATTCAAATTTTTATTTAAATGATGAAGTGCTCTGCTTCCTTGATCACAGAATTTGGTTACACTTGTATTGTTTGTATTGCATTTGTGTTGTTTTAATAACATGATTTCCAAGGTACCTAAGTTACGAAAATTCAATATAAAGTGATGCAAAATGAGTTCCATGAAATCAAAAAATTTCGTACTGTGCATTTTGATTTGAGAGGAACAAAATTTATAATACCTTAGGGATTTTCCTGAGAAAATTTGAAATTCAAATCTCTTCGATTTATATTAAATTGCCTCCTTTCTCATCCTTTCATTAATTCTATATATTATTGTCGCAACTGCAGTATTCAAAATTCGTGTGATTTCTTTGTTAATCTAGAACCATGTCCTGCAATACAGTGTATAAATGCTTGTCCAGCAGGATTTGAAGTAGATGCAAATGGTTGTCAAACATGTACATGCAAGAAAGGTAATACCGACATAGGGCGCATTCAAACTTATATTTTTTAATGGCGAAATATCTCTATTTCTTTATTACGACATGTCAGTATTGTTTCACACTAAAATCTCTTCTAGAAATAATGAATTCTTATCTTCTATCTCCAAAAGTTTGTACTTAAAAATGTCATGCCAAAGTGTCATGCAAAAACGGAATTTGTGTCTGCAAAAACAGCTTCTCCGATGATGGAGTCAAGTAATGCAAAAGTTAGTCAAAATATTAAAAAAAAAAACAACAACAACAACAAAACAGCAGTGTGATAGAAAGCCGGAATACTAATAGGACATACTCCTAAAATAATCCTGGTTACACATACTTGTATTGAAATCAATTTTCGTTTGCTTTCGTTTCTTTTTTGTATCGTGACTCTATTGTTAATCTAGGACCATGTCCTGCAATACAGTGTAGAAAGCTTTGTCCAGCAGGATTTGAAGTAGATGCAGATGGTTGTCAAACATGTAGATGCAAAAAAGGTAATACCAAAATAGAGCGGTATGCATGAACTATATAGCAAGGGGTCAAGCGGACTTGGACTATCACACCCTTCCATAATTCTTCAAAAAATGCATTTTACCATATAATTTACCGAAAATCATAGTGTCCAACGTTTCCCTCCCGTTAGAAATACTTTTCGAGAATTTCTCGATTCAGACATTGGGCGCATTCAAAATTTATTTAAATGATGAAGTGCTCTGCTTCCTTGATCACAGAATTTGGTTGGACTTGTATTGTTTGTATTGCATTTGTGTTGTTTTAATAACATGATTTCCAAGGTACCTAAGTTACGAAAATTCAATATAAAGTGATGCAAAATGAGTTCCATGAAATCAAAATATTTCGTACTGTGCATTTTGATTTGAGAGATGCATAAAGGAACAAAATTTATAATACCTTAGGGATTTTCCTGAGAAAATTTGAAATTCAAATCTCTTCGATTTATATTAAATTGCCTCCTTTCTCATCCTTTCATTAATTCTATATATTATTGTCGCAACTGCAGTATTCAAAATTCGTGTGATTTCTTTGTTAATCTAGAACCATGTCCTGCAATACAGTGTATAAATGCTTGTCCAGCAGGATTTGAAGTATATGCAAATGGTTGTCAAACATGTACATATTTTTTAATGGCGAAATATCTCTATTTCTTTACTACGACATGTTAGTATTGTTTCACCCTAAAATCTCTTCTAGAAATAATGAATTCTTATCTTTTATCTCCAAAAGTTTGTACTTAAAAATGTCACGCCAAAGTGTCATGCAAAAACGGAATTTGTGTCTGCAAAAACGGCTTCTCCGATGATGGAGTCAAGTAATGCAAAAGTTAGTCAAAATATTTAAAAAAAAAAACAGCATTCTGATAGTAAGCCGTAAAACTAATAGCACATACTCCTAAAAATAATCCTGATTACAGATAATTGTGTTGAAATCAATTTTCGTCCCCTCTCATTTCCTTTTTTATCGTGACTCTATTGTTAATCTAGGACCATGTCCTGCAATACAGTGTAGAAAGCTTTGTCCAGCAGGATTTGAAGTAGATGCAGATGGTTGTCAAACATGTAGATGCAAAAAAGGTAATACCAAAATAGAGCGGTATGCATGAACTATATAGCAAGGGGTCAAGCGGACTTGGACTATCACACCCTTCCGAAATTCTTCAAAAAATGCATTTTACCATATAATTTACCGAAAATCATAGTGTCCAACGTTTCCCTCCCGTTAGAAATACTTTTCGAGAATTTCTCGATTCAGACATGGGGCGCATTCAAATTTTTATTTAAATGATGAAGTGCTCTGCTTCCTTGATCACAGAATTTGGTTACACTTGTATTGTTTGTATTGCATTTGTGTTGTTTTAATAACATGATTTCCAAGGTACCTAAGTTACGAAAATTCAATATAAAGTGATGCAAAATGAGTTCCATGAAATCAAAATATTTCGTACTGTGCATTTTGATTTGAGAGGAACAAAATTTATAATACCTTAGGGATTTTCCTGAGAAAATTTGAAATTCAAATCTCTTCGATTTATATTAAATTGCCTCCTTTCTCATCCTTTCATTAATTCTATATATTATTGTCGCAACTGCAGTATTCAAAATTCGTGTGATTTCTTTGTTAATCTAGAACTATGTCCTGCAATACAGTGTATAAATGCTTGTCCAGCAGGATTTGAAGTAGATGCAAATGGTTGTCAAACATGTACATGCAAGAAAGGTAATACCGACATAGGGCGCATTCAAACTTATATTTAAATGATGAAGTGCTCTGCTTCCTTGATCACAGAATTTGGTTACACTTGTATTGTTTGTATTGCATTTGTGTTGTTTTAATAACATGATTTCCAAGGTACCTAAGTTACGAAAATTCAATATAAAGTGATGCAAAATGAGTTCCATGAAATCAAAATATTTCGTACTGTGCATTTTGATTTGAGAGGAACAAAATTTATAATACCTTAGGGATTTTCCTGAGAAAATTTGAAATTCAAATCTCTTCGATTTATATTAAATTGCCTCCTTTCTCATCCTTTCATTAATTCTATATATTATTGTCGCAACTGCAGTATTCAAAATTCGTGTGATTTCTTTGTTAATCTAGAACTATGTCCTGCAATACAGTGTATAAATGCTTGTCCAGCAGGATTTGAAGTAGATGCAAATGGTTGTCAAACATGTACATGCAAGAAAGGTAATACCGACATAGGGCGCATTCAAACTTATATTTTTTAATGGCGAAATATCTCTATTTCTTTATTACGACATGTCAGTATTGTTTCACACTAAAATCTCTTCTAGAAATAATGAATTCTTATCTTCTATCTCCAAAAGTTTGTACTTAAAAATGTCATGCCAAAGTGTCATGCAAAAACGGAATATGTGTCTGCAAAAACGGCTTCTCATGTGATGGAGACAAGACATGCAGAAGTTAGCCAAAACATTAAAAAAAAAAACAACAACAACACCAAAACAGCAGTTTGATAGAAAGCCGCAATACTAATAGGACATACTCCTAAAATAATCCTGGTTACACATACTTGTATTGAAATCAATTTTCGTTTGCTTTCGTTTCTTTTTTGTATCGTGACTCTATTGTTAATCTAGGACCATGTCCTGCAATACAGTGTAGAAAGCTTTGTCCAGCAGGATTTGAAGTAGATGCAGATGGTTGTCAAACATGTAGATGCAAAAAAGGTAATACCAAAATAGAGCGGTATGCATGAACTATATAGGAAGGGGTCAAGCGGACTTGGACTATCACACCCTTCCAAAATTCTTCAAAAAATGCATTTTACCATATAATTTACCGAAAATCATAGTGTCCAACGTTTCCCTCCCGTTAGAAATACTTTTCGAGAATTTCTCGATTCAGACATTGGGCGCATTCAAAATTTATATAAATGATGAAGTGCTCTGCTTCCTTAATCACAGAATTTGGTTGGACTTGTATTGTTTGTATTGCATTTGTGTTGTTTTAATAACATGATTTCCAAGGTACCTAAGTTACGAATATTCAATATAAAGTGATGCAAAATGAGTTCCATGAAATCAAAATATTTCGTACTGTGCATTTTGATTTGAGAGATGCATAAAGGAACAAAATTTATAATACCTTAGGGATTTTCCTGAGAAAATTTGAAATTCAAATCTCTTCGATTTATATTAAATTGCCTCCTTTCTCATCTTTTCATTAATTCTATATATTATTGTCGCAACTGCAGTATTCAAAATTCGTGTGATTTCTTTGTTAATCTGGAACCATGTCCTGCAATACAGGGTATAAATGGTTGTCCAGCAGGATTTGAAGTATATGCAAATGGTTGTCAAACATGTACATATTTTTAATGGCGAAATATCTCTATTTCTTTACTACGACATGTTAGTATTGTTTCACACTAAAAAATATTATAGAAATAATGAATTCTTATCTTTTATCTCCAAAAGTTTGTACTTAAAAATGTCACGCCAAAGTGTCATGCAAAAACGGAATTTGTGTCTGCAAAAACGGCTTCTCCGATGATGGAGTCAAGTAATGCAAAAGTTAGTCAAAATATTTAAAAAAAAAAAACAGCATTCTGATAGTAAGCCGTAAAACTAATAGCACATACTCCTAAAAATAATCCTGATTACAGATAATTGTGTTGAAATCAATTTTCGTCCCCTCTCATTTCCTTTTTTATCGTGACTCTATTGTTAATCTAGGACCATGTCCTGCAATACAGTGTAGAAAGCTTTGTCCAGCAGGATTTGAAGAAGATGCAGATGGTTGTCAAACATGTAGATGCAAAAAAGGTAATACCAAAATAGAGCGGTATGCATGAACTATATAGCAAGGGGTCAAGCGGACTTGGACTATCACACCCTTCCGAAATTCTTCAAAAAATGCATTTTACCATATAATTTACCGAAAATCATAGTGTCCAACGTTTCCCTCCCGTTAGAAATACTTTTCGAGAATTTCTCGATTCAGACATGGGGCGCATTCAAATTTTTATTTAAATGATGAAGTGCTCTGCTTCCTTGATCACAGAATTTGGTTACACTTGTATTGTTTGTATTGCATTTGTGTTGTTTTAATAACATGATTTCCAAGGTACCTAAGTTACGAAAATTCAATATAAAGTGATGCAAAATGAGTTCCATGAAATCAAAATATTTCGTACTGTGCATTTTGATTTGAGAGGAACAAAATTTATAATACCTTAGGGATTTTCCTGAGAAAATTTGAAATTCAAATCTCTTCGATTTATATTAAATTGCCTCCTTTCTCATCCTTTCATTAATTCTATATATTATTGTCGCAACTGCAGTATTCAAAATTCGTGTGATTTCTTTGTTAATCTAGAACTATGTCCTGCAATACAGTGTATAAATGCTTGTCCAGCAGGATTTGAAGTAGATGCAAATGGTTGTCAAACATGTACATGCAAGAAAGGTAATACCGACATAGGGCGCATTCAAACTTATATTTAAATGATGAAGTGCTCTGCTTCCTTGATCACAGAATTTGGTTACACTTGTATTGTTTGTATTGCATTTGTGTTGTTTTAATAACATGATTTCCAAGGTACCTAAGTTACGAAAATTCAATATAAAGTGATGCAAAATGAGTTCCATGAAATCAAAATATTTCGTACTGTGCATTTTGATTTGAGAGGAACAAAATTTATAATACCTTAGGGATTTTCCTGAGAAAATTTGAAATTCAAATCTCTTCGATTTATATTAAATTGCCTCCTTTCTCATCCTTTCATTAATTCTATATATTATTGTCGCAACTGCAGTATTCAAAATTCGTGTGATTTCTTTGTTAATCTAGAACTATGTCCTGCAATACAGTGTATAAATGCTTGTCCAGCAGGATTTCAAGTAGATGCAAATGGTTGTCAAACATGTACATGCAAGAAAGGTAATACCGACATAGGGCGCATTCAAACTTATATTTTTTAATGGCGAAATATCTCTATTTCTTTATTACGACATGTCAGTATTGTTTCACACTAAAATCTCTTCTAGAAATAATGAATTCTTATCTTCTATCTCCAAAAGTTTGTACTTAAAAATGTCATGCCAAAGTGTCATGCAAAAACGGAATTTGTGTCTGCAAAAACAGCTTCTCCGATGATGGAGTCAAGTAATGCAAAAGTTAGTCAAAATATTAAAAAAAAAACAACAACAACAACAAAACAGCAGTGTGATAGAAAGCCGGAATACTAATAGGACATACTCCTAAAATAATCCTGGTTACACATACTTGTATTGAAATCAATTTTCGTTTGCTTTCGTTTCTTTTTTGTATCGTGACTCTATTGTTAATCTAGGACCATGTCCTGCAATACAGTGTAGAAAGCTTTGTCCAGCAGGATTTGAAGTAGATGCAGATGGTTGTCAAACATGTAGATGCAAAAAAGGTAATACCAAAATAGAGCGGTATGCATGAACTATATAGGAAGGGGTCAAGCGGACTTGGACTATCACACCCTTCCAAAATTCTTCAAAAAATGCATTTTACCATATAATTTACCGAAAATCATAGTGTCCAACGTTTCCCTCCCGTTAGAAATACTTTTCGAGAATTTCTCGATTCAGACATTGGGCGCATTCAAAATTTATTTAAATGATGAAGTGCTCTGCTTCCTTAATCACAGAATTTGGTTGGACTTGTATTGTTTGTATTGCATTTGTGTTGTTTTAATAACATGATTTCCAAGGTATCTAAGTTACGAATATTCAATATAAAGTGATGCAAAATGAGTTCCATGAAATCAAAATATTTCGTACTGTGCATTTTGATTTGAGAGATGCATAAAGGAACAAAATTTATAATACCTTAGGGATTTTCCTGAGAAAATTTGAAATTCAAATCTCTTCGATTTATATTAAATTGCCTCCTTTCTCATCTTTTCATTAATTCTATATATTATTGTCGCAACTGCAGTATTCAAAATTCGTGTGATTTCTTTGTTAATCTAGAACCATGTCCTGCAATACAGGGTATAAATGGTTGTCCAGCAGGATTTGAAGTATATGCAAATGGTTGTCAAACATGTACATATTTTTTAATGGCGAAATATCTCTATTTCTTTACTACGACATGTTAGTATTGTTTCACCCTAAAATCTCTTCTAGAAATAATGAATTCTTATCTTTTATCTCCAAAAGTTTGTACTTAAAAATGTCACGCCAAAGTGTCATGCAAAAACGGAATTTGTGTCTGCAAAAACGGCTTCTCCGATGATGGAGTCAAGTAATGCAAAAGTTAGTCAAAATATTTAAAAAAAAAAAACAGCATTCTGATAGTAAGCCGTAAAACTAATAGCACATACTCCTAAAAATAATCCTGATTACAGATAATTGTGTTGAAATCAATTTTCGTCCCCTCTCATTTCCTTTTTTATCGTGACTCTATTGTTAATCTAGGACCATGTCCTGCAATACAGTGTAGAAAGCTTTGTCCAGCAGGATTTGAAGAAGATGCAGATGGTTGTCAAACATGTAGATGCAAAAAAGGTAATACCAAAATAGAGCGGTATGCATGAACTATATAGCAAGGGGTCAAGCGGACTTGGACTATCACACCCTTCCGAAATTCTTCAAAAAATGCATTTTACCATATAATTTACCGAAAATCATAGTGTCCAACGTTTCCCTCCCGTTAGAAATACTTTTCGAGAATTTCTCGATTCAGACATGGGGCGCATTCAAATTTTTATTTAAATGATGAAGTGCTCTGCTTCCTTGATCACAGAATTTGGTTACACTTGTATTGTTTGTATTGCATTTGTGTTGTTTTAATAACATGATTTCCAAGGTACCTAAGTTACGAAAATTCAATATAAAGTGATGCAAAATGAGTTCCATGAAATCAAAATATTTCGTACTGTGCATTTTGATTTGAGAGGAACAAAATTTATAATACCTTAGGGATTTTCCTGAGAAAATTTGAAATTCAAATCTCTTCGATTTATATTAAATTGCCTCCTTTCTCATCCTTTCATTAATTCTATATATAGTATTGTCGCAAATGCAGTATTCAAAATTCGTGTGATTTCTTTGTTAATCTAGAACCATGTCCTGCAATACAGTGTATTAATCCTTGTCCAACAGGATTTAAAGTAGATGCAAATGGCTGTCAAACATGTAAATGCAAGAAAGGTAATACCGAAATTCAGTGGTATGCATGAATCTATCAAGGGGTCAAGATGATCTAGACTCCCACCATTTGACCCGGAATTCTAGGAAAATGCATTTCCCATAAAATTTACCAAGAATGATAAGAGTTGAAACCCCCTTCCCCCACACAGAAATACTTTGGGAATTTCTGGATCGAGATATGGGGCGTATTCAAACTTTTACATAAATGATCTCGTCACTTGTCGAATGAGTTTGGCCCTATCTGTCAATATTTAATATTATCCAGTAATCGGACTTAAGCTCCGTCTAACCTTCTGTAATATATTAATTATGGTTTCTTCAAATGTAAATTGTTAAAACGTAAAATTGATAATAAATTTTCTTTTTCTTTCATTAACTCTATTTATAATTGCTACAGCTGCAGAATTCAATTTTCGTTTGATGCATTTGTTACTCTAGGACCATGTCCAGCAATACAGTGTATAAATGCTTGTCCAGCAGGATTTGAAGTAGATGCAAATGGTTGTCAAACATGTACATGCAAGAAAGGTAATACCGACATAGGGCGCATTCAAACTTATATTTAAATGATGAAGTGCTCTGCTTCCTTGATCACAGAATTTGGTTACACTTGTATTGTTTGTATTGCATTTGTGTTGTTTTAATAACATGATTTCCAAGGTACCTAAGTTACGAAAATTCAATATAAAGTGATGCAAAATGAGTTCCATGAAATCAAAAAATTTCGTACTGTGCATTTTGATTTGAGAGGAACAAAATTTATAATACCTTAGGGATTTTCCTGAGAAAATTTGAAATTCAAATCTCTTCGATTTATATTAAATTGCCTCCTTTCTCATCCTTTCATTAATTCTATATATTATTGTCGCAACTGCAGTATTCAAAATTCGTGTGATTTCTTTGTTAATCTAGAACTATGTCCTGCAATACAGTGTATAAATGCTTGTCCAGCAGGATTTGAAGTAGATGCAAATGGTTGTCAAACATGTACATGCAAGAAAGGTAATACCGACATAGGGCGCATTCAAACTTATATTTTTTAATGGCGAAATATCTCTATTTCTTTATTACGACATGTCAGTATTGTTTCACACTAAAATCTCTTCTAGAAATAATGAATTCTTATCTTCTATCTCCAAAAGTTTGTACTTAAAAATGTCATGCCAAAGTGTCATGCAAAAACGGAATTTGTGTCTGCAAAAACAGCTTCTCCGATGATGGAGTCAAGTAATGCAAAAGTTAGTCAAAATATTAAAAAAAAAAACAACAACAACAACAAAACAGCAGTGTGATAGAAAGCCGGAATACTAATAGGACATACTCCTAAAATAATCCTGGTTACACATACTTGTATTGAAATCAATTTTCGTTTGCTTTCGTTTCTTTTTTGTATCGTGACTCTATTGTTAATCTAGGACCATGTCCTGCAATACAGTGTAGAAAGCTTTGTCCAGCAGGATTTGAAGTAGATGCAGATGGTTGTCAAACATGTAGATGCAAAAAAGGTAATACCAAAATAGAGCGGTATGCATGAACTATATAGGAAGGGGTCAAGCGGACTTGGACTATCACACCCTTCCATAATTCTTCAAAAAATGCATTTTACCATATAATTTACCGAAAATCATAGTGTCCAACGTTTCCCTCCCGTTAGAAATACTTTTCGAGAATTTCTCGATTCAGACATTGGGCGCATTCAAAATTTATTTAAATGATGAAGTGCTCTGCTTCCTTAATCACAGAATTTGGTTGGACTTGTATTGTTTGTATTGCATTTGTGTTGTTTTAATAACATGATTTCCAAGGTACCTAAGTTACGAATATTCAATATAAAGTGATGCAAAATGAGTTCCATGAAATCAAAATATTTCGTACTGTGCATTTTGATTTGAGAGATGCATAAAGGAACAAAATTTATAATACCTTAGGGATTTTCCTGAGAAAATTTGAAATTCAAATCTCTTCGATTTATATTAAATTGCCTCCTTTCTCATCTTTTCATTAATTCTATATATTATTGTCGCAACTGCAGTATTCAAAATTCGTGTGATTTCTTTGTTAATCTAGAACCATGTCCTGCAATACAGGGTATAAATGGTTGTCCAGCAGGATTTGAAGTATATGCAAATGGTTGTCAAACATGTACATATTTTTAATGGCGAAATATCTCTATTTCTTTACTACGACATGTTAGTATTGTTTCACCCTAAAATCTCTTCTAGAAATAATGAATTCTTATCTTTTATCTCCAAAAGTTTGTACTTAAAAATGTCACGCCAAAGTGTCATGCAAAAACGGAATTTGTGTCTGCAAAAACGGCTTCTCCGATGATGGAGTCAAGTAATGCAAAAGTTAGTCAAAATATTTAAAAAAAAAACAGCATTCTGATAGTAAGCCGTAAAACTAATAGCACATACTCCTAAAAATAATCCTGATTACAGATAATTGTGTTGAAATCAATTTTCGTCCCCTCTCATTTCCTTTTTTATCGTGACTCTATTGTTAATCTAGGACCATGTCCTGCAATACAGTGTAGAAAGCTTTGTCCAGCAGGATTTGAAGAAGATGCAGATGGTTGTCAAACATGTAGATGCAAAAAAGGTAATACCAAAATAGAGCGGTATGCATGAACTATATAGCAAGGGGTCAAGCGGACTTGGACTATCACACCCTTCCGAAATTCTTCAAAAAATGCATTTTACCATATAATTTACCGAAAATCATAGTGTCCAACGTTTCCCTCCCGTTAGAAATACTTTTCGAGAATTTCTCGATTCAGACATGGGGCGCATTCAAATTTTTATTTAAATGATGAAGTGCTCTGCTTCCTTGATCACAGAATTTGGTTACACTTGTATTGTTTGTATTGCATTTGTGTTGTTTTAATAACATGATTTCCAAGGTACCTAAGTTACGAAAATTCAATATAAAGTGATGCAAAATGAGTTCCATGAAATCAAAATATTTCGTACTGTGCATTTTGATTTGAGAGGAACAAAATTTATAATACCTTAGGGATTTTCCTGAGAAAATTTGAAATTCAAATCTCTTCGATTTATATTAAATTGCCTCCTTTCTCATCCTTTCATTAATTCTATATATTATTGTCGCAACTGCAGTATTCAAAATTCGTGTGATTTCTTTGTTAATCTAGAACTATGTCCTGCAATACAGTGTATAAATGCTTGTCCAGCAGGATTTGAAGTAGATGCAAATGGTTGTCAAACATGTACATGCAAGAAAGGTAATACCGACATAGGGCGCATTCAAACTTATATTTAAATGATGAAGTGCTCTGCTTCCTTGATCACAGAATTTGGTTACACTTGTATTGTTTGTATTGCATTTGTGTTGTTTTAATAACATGATTTCCAAGGTACCTAAGTTACGAAAATTCAATATAAAGTGATGCAAAATGAGTTCCATGAAATCAAAATATTTCGTACTGTGCATTTTGATTTGAGAGGAACAAAATTTATAATACCTTAGGGATTTTCCTGAGAAAATTTGAAATTCAAATCTCTTCGATTTATATTAAATTGCCTCCTTTCTCATCCTTTCATTAATTCTATATATTATTGTCGCAACTGCAGTATTCAAAATTCGTGTGATTTCTTTGTTAATCTAGAACTATGTCCTGCAATACAGTGTATAAATGCTTGTCCAGCAGGATTTCAAGTAGATGCAAATGGTTGTCAAACATGTACATGCAAGAAAGGTAATACCGACATAGGGCGCATTCAAACTTATATTTTTTAATGGCGAAATATCTCTATTTCTTTATTACGACATGTCAGTATTGTTTCACACTAAAATCTCTTCTAGAAATAATGAATTCTTATCTTCTATCTCCAAAAGTTTGTACTTAAAAATGTCATGCCAAAGTGTCATGCAAAAACGGAATTTGTGTCTGCAAAAACAGCTTCTCCGATGATGGAGTCAAGTAATGCAAAAGTTAGTCAAAATATTAAAAAAAAAAACAACAACAACAACAAAACAGCAGTGTGATAGAAAGCCGGAATACTAATAGGACATACTCCTAAAATAATCCTGGTTACACATACTTGTATTGAAATCAATTTTCGTTTGCTTTCGTTTCTTTTTTGTATCGTGACTCTATTGTTAATCTAGGACCATGTCCTGCAATACAGTGTAGAAAGCTTTGTCCAGCAGGATTTGAAGTAGATGCAGATGGTTGTCAAACATGTAGATGCAAAAAAGGTAATACCAAAATAGAGCGGTATGCATGAACTATATAGGAAGGGGTCAAGCGGACTTGGACTATCACACCCTTCCAAAATTCTTCAAAAAATGCATTTTACCATATAATTTACCGAAAATCATAGTGTCCAACGTTTCCCTCCCGTTAGAAATACTTTTCGAGAATTTCTCGATTCAGACATTGGGCGCATTCAAATTTTTATTTAAATGATGAAGTGCTCTGCTTCCTTAATCACAGAATTTGGTTGGACTTGTATTGTTTGTATTGCATTTGTGTTGTTTTAATAACATGATTTCCAAGGTATCTAAGTTACGAATATTCAATATAAAGTGATGCAAAATGAGTTCCATGAAATCAAAATATTTCGTACTGTGCATTTTGATTTGAGAGATGCATAAAGGAACAAAATTTATAATACCTTAGGGATTTTCCTGAGAAAATTTGAAATTCAAATCTCTTCGATTTATATTAAATTGCCTCCTTTCTCATCTTTTCATTAATTCTATATATTATTGTCGCAACTGCAGTATTCAAAATTCGTGTGATTTCTTTGTTAATCTAGAACCATGTCCTGCAATACAGGGTATAAATGGTTGTCCAGCAGGATTTGAAGTATATGCAAATGGTTGTCAAACATGTACATATTTTTAATGGCGAAATATCTCTATTTCTTTACTACGACATGTTAGTATTGTTTCACCCTAAAATCTCTTCTAGAAATAATGAATTCTTATCTTTTATCTCCAAAAGTTTGTACTTAAAAATGTCACGCCAAAGTGTCATGCAAAAACGGAATTTGTGTCTGCAAAAACGGCTTCTCCGATGATGGAGTCAAGTAATGCAAAAGTTAGTCAAAATATTTAAAAAAAAAAAAACAGCATTCTGATAGTAAGCCGTAAAACTAATAGCACATACTCCTAAAAATAATCCTGATTACAGATAATTGTGTTGAAATCAATTTTCGTCCCCTCTCATTTCCTTTTTTATCGTGACTCTATTGTTAATCTAGGACCATGTCCTGCAATACAGTGTAGAAAGCTTTGTCCAGCAGGATTTGAAGAAGATGCAGATGGTTGTCAAACATGTAGATGCAAAAAAGGTAATACCAAAATAGAGCGGTATGCATGAACTATATAGCAAGGGGTCAAGCGGACTTGGACTATCACACCCTTCCGAAATTCTTCAAAAAATGCATTTTACCATATAATTTACCGAAAATCATAGTGTCCAACGTTTCCCTCCCGTTAGAAATACTTTTCGAGAATTTCTCGATTCAGACATGGGGCGCATTCAAATTTTTATTTAAATGATGAAGTGCTCTGCTTCCTTGATCACAGAATTTGGTTACACTTGTATTGTTTGTATTGCATTTGTGTTGTTTTAATAACATGATTTCCAAGGTACCTAAGTTACGAAAATTCAATATAAAGTGATGCAAAATGAGTTCCATGAAATCAAAATATTTCGTACTGTGCATTTTGATTTGAGAGGAACAAAATTTATAATACCTTAGGGATTTTCCTGAGAAAATTTGAAATTCAAATCTCTTCGATTTATATTAAATTGCCTCCTTTCTCATCCTTTCATTAATTCTATATATTATTGTCGCAACTGCAGTATTCAAAATTCGTGTGATTTCTTTGTTAATCTAGAACTATGTCCTGCAATACAGTGTATAAATGCTTGTCCAGCAGGATTTGAAGTAGATGCAAATGGTTGTCAAACATGTACATGCAAGAAAGGTAATACCGACATAGGGCGCATTCAAACTTATATTTAAATGATGAAGTGCTCTGCTTCCTTGATCACAGAATTTGGTTACACTTGTATTGTTTGTATTGCATTTGTGTTGTTTTAATAACATGATTTCCAAGGTACCTAAGTTACGAAAATTCAATATAAAGTGATGCAAAATGAGTTCCATGAAATCAAAATATTTCGTACTGTGCATTTTGATTTGAGAGGAACAAAATTTATAATACCTTAGGGATTTTCCTGAGAAAATTTGAAATTCAAATCTCTTCGATTTATATTAAATTGCCTCCTTTCTCATCCTTTCATTAATTCTATATATTATTGTCGCAACTGCAGTATTCAAAATTCGTGTGATTTCTTTGTTAATCTAGAACTATGTCCTGCAATACAGTGTATAAATGCTTGTCCAGCAGGATTTGAAGTAGATGCAAATGGTTGTCAAACATGTACATGCAAGAAAGGTAATACCGACATAGGGCGCATTCAAACTTATATTTAAATGATGAAGTGCTCTGCTTCCTTGATCACAGAATTTGGTTACACTTGTATTGTTTGTATTGCATTTGTGTTGTTTTAATAACATGATTTCCAAGGTACCTAAGTTACGAAAATTCAATATAAAGTGATGCAAAATGAGTTCCATGAAATCAAAATATTTCGTACTGTGCATTTTGATTTGAGAGGAACAAAATTTATAATACCTTAGGGATTTTCCTGAGAAAATTTGAAATTCAAATCTCTTCGATTTATATTAAATTGCCTCCTTTCTCATCCTTTCATTAATTCTATATATTATTGTCGCAACTGCAGTATTCAAAATTCGTGTGATTTCTTTGTTAATCTAGAACTATGTCCTGCAATACAGTGTATAAATGCTTGTCCAGCAGGATTTGAAGTAGATGCAAATGGTTGTCAAACATGTACATGCAAGAAAGGTAATACCGACATAGGGCGCATTCAAACTTATATTTAAATGATGAAGTGCTCTGCTTCCTTGATCACAGAATTTGGTTACACTTGTATTGTTTGTATTGCATTTGTGTTGTTTTAATAACATGATTTCCAAGGTACCTAAGTTACGAAAATTCAATATAAAGTGATGCAAAATGAGTTCCATGAAATCAAAATATTTCGTACTGTGCATTTTGATTTGAGAGGAACAAAATTTATAATACCTTAGGGATTTTCCTGAGAAAATTTGAAATTCAAATCTCTTCGATTTATATTAAATTGCCTCCTTTCTCATCCTTTCATTAATTCTATATATTATTGTCGCAACTGCAGTATTCAAAGTTCGTGTGATTTCTTTGTTAATCTAGAACCATGTCCTGCAATACAGTGTATAAATGCTTGTCCAGCAGGATTTGAAGTATATGCAAATGGTTGTCAAACATGTACATATTTTTTAATGGCGAAATATTTCTATTTCTTTACTACGACATGTTAGTATTGTTTCACACTAAAATCTCTTCTAGAAATAATGGATTCTTATCTTTTATCTCCAAAAGTTTGTACTTAAAAATGTCATACCAAAGTGTCATGAAAAAACGGAATTTGTGTCTGTAAAAACGGCTTCTCCGATGATGGAGTCAAGTAATGCAAAAGTTAGTCAAAATATTAAAAAAAAAAAAAAAACAACAACAACAACAACAACAAAACAGCAGTCTGATAGTAAGCCGCAAAACTAATAGCACATACTCCTAAAAATAATCCTGATTAAAGATAATTGTGTTTAAATCAATTTTCGTTCCCTCTCATTTCCTTTTTGTATCGTGACTCTATTGTTAATCTAGGACCATGTCCTGCAATACAGTGTAGAAAGCTTTGTCCAGCAGGATTTGAAGTAGATGCAGATGGTTGTCAAACATGTAGATGCAAAAAAGGTAATACCAAAACAGAGCGGTATGCATGAACTATATAGCATGGGGTCAAGCGGACTTGGACTATCACACCCTTCCGAAATTCTTCCAAAAATGCATTTTACCATATAATTTACCGAAAATCATAGTGTCCAACGTTTCCCTCCCGTTAGAAATACTTTCCGAGAATTTCTCGATTTAGACATGGGGCGCATTCAAATTTTTATTTAAATGATGAAGTGCTCTGCTTCCTTGATCACAGAATTTGGTTACACTTGTATTGTTTGTATTGCATTTGTGTTGTTTTAATAACATGATTTCCGAGGTACCTAAGTTACGAAAATTCAATATAAAGTGATGTAAAATGAGTTCCATGAAATCAAAATATTTCGTACTGTGCATTTTCATTTGAGAAATGCATAAAGGAAGAAAATTTATAATACCTTAGGGATTGTCCTGAGAAAATTTGAAATTCAAATCTCTTCGATTTATATTATATTGGCTCCTTTCTCATCCTTTCATTAATTCTATATATTATTGTCGCAACTGCAGTATTCAAAATTCCTGTGATTTCTTTGTTAATCTAGAACCATGTCCTGCAATACAGTGTATTAATCCTTGTCCAACAGGATTTAAAGTAGATGCAAATGGCTGTCAAACATGTAAATGCAAAAAAAGTAATACTGAAATTCAGTGGTATCCATTAATCTATCAAGGGGTCAAGATGATCTAGACTCCCACGATTTGACCCGGAATTCTCAGAAAATGCATTTCCCATAAAATTTACCAAGAATGATAAGAGTTGAAACCCCCTTCCCCCACACAGAAATACTTTGGGAATTTCTGGATCGAGATATGGGGCGTATTCAAACTTTTACATAAATGATCTCGTCACTTGTCGAATGAGTTTGGCCCTATCTGTCAATATTTAATATTATCCAGTAATCGGACTTAAGCGCCGTCTAACCTTCTGTAATATATTAATTATGATTTCTTCAAATGTAAATTGGTAAATCGTAAAATTGATAATAAATTTTCTTTTTCTTTCATTAACTCTATTTATAATTGCTACAACTGCAGAATTCAATTTTCGTTTGATGTATTTGGTACTCTAGGACCATGTCCAGCAATACAGTGTATAAATGCTTGTCCAGCAGGATTTGAAGTAGATGCAAATGGTTGTCAAACATGTACATGCAAGAAAGGTAATACCGACATAGGGCGCATTCAAACTTATATTTTTTAATGGCGAAATATCTCTATTTCTTTATTACGACATGTTAGTATTGTTTCACACTAAAATCTATTCTAGAAATAATGAATTCTTCTCTTCTATCTCCAAAAGTTTGTACTTAAAAATGTCATGCCAAAGTGTCATGCAAAAACGGAATATGTGTCTGCAAAAACGGCTTCTCCGCTGATGGTAATGCAAAAGTAAGTCAAAATATTAAAAAAAAAAACAGCATTCTGATAGAAAGCCGCAAAACTATTTGCACATGCTCCTAAAATAATCCTGGTTACAGATACTTGTGTTGAAATGAATTTTCGTTTGCTTTCATTTCCTTTTTGTATCGTGACTCTATTGTTAATCTAGGACCATGTCCTGCAATACAGTGTAGAAAGCTTTGTCCAGCAGGATTTGAAGTAGATGCAGATGGTTGTCAAACATGTAAATGCAAAAAAGGTAATACCAAAATAGAGCGGTATGCATGAACTATATAGCAAGGGGTCAAGCGGACTTGGACTATCACACCCTTCCGAAATTCTTCCAATAAAAATCATTTTACCATATAATTTACCGAAAATCATACTGCTCAACGTGCCCCCTCCCGGTATGAAGACTTTTTGAGAATTTCTCGATTCAGACATGGGGCGCATTCAAATTTTTATTTAAATGATGAAATGCTCTGCTTCCTTGATCACAAAATTTGGTTACACTTGTATTGTTTGTATTGCATTTGTGTTGTTTTAATTACATGATTTCCAAGGTACCTAAGTTACGAAAATTCAATATAAAGTAATGCAACATACGTTCCATAAAATCAAACTATTTGGTACTGTGCTTTTTGATTTGAGAGATGCATAAAGGAACCAAATTTATAATACCTTAGGGATTTTCCTGAGAAAATTTGAAATTCAGATCTCTTCGACTTACATTAAATTCCCTCCTTTCTCATCCTTTCATTAATTCTATATATAGTTGTCGCAACTACAGTATTCAAATTCGTGTGATTTCTTTGTTAATCTAGAACCATGTCCTGCAATACAGTGTTTAAAGGCTTGTCCAGCAGGATTTGAAGTAGATGCAAATGGTTGTCAAACATGTATATGCAAAAAAGGTAATGCCGACATAGGGCGCATTCAAACTTACATTTTTCAATGGCGAAATATCTCTACTACTTTACTATGACATGTTAGCATTGTTTAACACTAAAATCTCTTCTAGAAATAATGAATTCTTATCGTCTATCTTCAAAAGTTTGTACTTAAAAATGTCATGCCAAAGTGTCATGCAAAAACGGAATATGTGTCTTCAAAAACGGCTTCTCCGAAGATGGAGTCAAGTAATGCAAAAGTAAGTCAAAATATTTAAAAAAAAACAGCATTCTGATAGTAAGCCGCAAAACTAATAGTACATACTCCTAAAAATAATCCTGGTTATAGATAATTGTGTTGAAATCAATTTTCGTTTGCTTTCATTTCCTTTTTGTATTGTGACTCTATTGTTAATCTAGGACCATGTCCTGCAATACAGTGCAGAAAGCTTTGTCCAGCAGGATTTGAAGTAGATGCAGATGGTTGTCAAACATGTAAATGCAAAAAAGGTAATACCAAAATAGAGCGGTATATATGAACTATATAGCAAGGGGTCAAGCGGACTTGGACTATCACACCCTTCCGAAATTCTTCATAAAATGCATTTTACCATATAATTTACCGAAAATCATAGTGTCCAACGTGTCCCTCCCGTTAGAACTTTTGGAGCATTTTTCGATTCAGACATGGAGCGCATATAGATTTTTATTTACATGATGAAATGCTCTGCTTCCTTGATCACAGAATTTGGTTGCATTTGTGTTGTTCGTACTGTATTTGTGTTGTTTTAATTACAAAGTACCGAAATTTCAATATAAGGTAATGCAAAATAAGTTCCATGAAATCAAAGTATTTCTTACTGTGCTTGTTGACTTGAGGAATGACTAAAAGAACAACATTTTCCAGAGAGGATTCATGAAATTCAAATGTCATCGAATTATATTAAATTGCCTCCTTTTTCATCTTTCATTAATGCTATCTATCTCAGAATTCAATTTTCGTTTGACTTCTTTGTTAATCTAGAACCATGTCCAGCACTACAGTGTATAAATGCTTGTCCAGCAGGATTTAAAGTAGATGCAAATGGTTGTCAAACATGTAAATGCAAAAAAGGTAATACGGACATATGTTGCATTGAAAGCAATATTTTAATGATGAAGTATTCTATTTATTTGTTGTGAGATGTGGACAATGCCACTCAATATTTGATGTTCTTCAATTAAACCCAAACAATCATCTAGAAATAATGACTTCTTATCGTCCTTCCTTAAATGGTATTACTGAAAAATGCCATGCTAAATCTTCATACAAAATCGGCGTATGTGTCTGCAAAGACGGATTTACCGCTAATGGAGTCAAAGAATGCAGAAGTTAGCCAAAACTTTAAAAATCAGCACTATAATAGAAATCGGCATACCTAACAGCATAACCTCCCAGTAATGTACCTGTTTATACCTGAATATTTGAGGTTAATGTTCGTTTGCTTTCGCTTCATTTTCATCGTGATTTCATTTTTCAATCTAGAACCATGTCCGGCACTACAATGTATAAATGCTTGTCCAGCAGGATTTGAAATAGATGTAAATGGTTGTCAAACATGTACATGCAAAAAAGGTCTAACGAATAGGGTGCATTCACACTTCTATTTCAATGACGAAACATTCGTCTCCTTTGTTATGACATGTTGGTAATGTTTAACACTCAAATTTCTTCTAGAAATAATGAATTCTTATCTTCTTTCTTCAAAAGATTGTACAGAACAATGCCATGCCAAAGCGTCATAGAAAAACGGAATATGTGTTTGAAAAACCCGCCTCTCTTGTGATGGAGTAAAATAAATCCATTAGTTAGACAAAACATTTCAAAAACAGCATTCTGATCGAAAGCCATATAGATAATAACACATACTCCTAGAAATATCCCTGGTTATATATGATTGTGTTGAAATCAATTTTCTTTTCATTTCATTTCATCTTTTTCGTGATTTCATTGTTACTTTAGGACCATGTCCTGCAATACAGTGTAGAAAGCTTTGTCCAGCAGGATTTGAAGTAGATGCAGATGGTTGTCAAACATGTAAATGCAAAAAAGGTAATACCAAAATAGAGCGCCATACAGGAATCTTCTGGCAAGGAGCAAAGCGTGTCTAGACTTCCACCCGTCCCCGGAGTTCTTCAGAAATGCATTCTTTACATATAGTTTACCAATAACCATAGTGTAGAACTTGCCACACCCCTTGCCCTAGAAAGGCTTACTTAGAATTTCTGGATTCAGCCATGGGGCTCATTCAAACTTTTATTTAAATAATAAACTCTTCTGCCCCCTTGATCACAGAATTTGGTCCTGTCTTTTAATATCTAATATTGCCCAGCAATGACACTTAAACCCCTTATAATCTTCTGTAATACATTAATTATGATTTCTTCCAATCTAATTTTGTAAAATGTAGAACATGATCGTACATCTGGAGTGAAATCCATTGTTATGATTACCTGTTATAAGGTATTCCTAAAGTTCCGTATTCTATTCTTCACTTCTTAATTCCCTTTATGTACATTTGGTGATGAGTTAGCTCTTCCACTATTTACAGTCTTCAAGTTCACAGTTCAGATATTAAGCAGCAATGAAGAAACATGCGCTGAATTTCTGTGAATACTAAATCCGAAATTATATTCAGTAGGATATTGCTTTAATGGTTTACTCTCTAACAATGGAATTTAATCTCTTTATTACTCACGATTTTGCTAAAGGTTAGTTCGTTGTTATACGTAACATTTACCTAAACTTGTCCATCATAATCATTTAAAAAGTTGTTTGTTGAGTTTTTGCATCTTGATTTGAGAGATAAAGAAAGGAAATAAATTTATATTACCTCTGGCATTTTCCAGATAAATCTCATAAAATTCAAATGCCATCGATTTATATTAAATTGCCTCCTTTCTGATCTTTTTATTACTTCTATTTAAAGTTGTCGCAACTGCAGAATTCAAGTTTCGTTTGATTTCTTTGTTAATCTAGAACCATGTCCGGTACTGCAATGTATAAATGCTTGTCCAGCAGGATTTGAAGTAGATGCAGATGGTTGTCAAACATGTAAATGCAGGAAAGGTAATACCAAAAGGGTATTATTACTACTATTAACAATTTTCAATTTCATAGCAGCACTGAAGAAACATGCGCTTTATTTCTATGAATACTAAATCCGAAATCATATTTAGTAATACATTGCTATAATGGCTTATTCTCTAACAATAGAATTTCTATTTATTACACAAGATTTTGCTAAAGTCTAGTTCGTCGTTGTTATACATAAAATTTACTTAAACTTGTCCATCGTAATCATTTAAACAGTATATATTATCTTTGTGTTTGAATGATGATAAATGAATGTAAGTAGATGAATTTGTGTATTATCAGGTGTATTACTTGATTTCCAAGGCACCTAAGTTACGAAATTTCAACATATAGTGATGTAAAATAAGTTCCGTGAAAGCAAAGTATTTCCTATTGTGCTTGTTGATTTGAAAGATGAAGAAAGGAAAAACAGTTAAATACCTTAGACATTTTCCAGAGAAAATTGATGAAATTTAATTGTCATCGAATTATATTAAATTGCTTCCTTTCTCATCCTTTGATGAATTCTATATATAGTTGTCGCAACTGCAGAATTCAATTTTCGTTTGATTTATTGTTAATCTAGAACCATGTCCGGCACTACAGTGTATAAGTGCTTGTCCAGCAGGATTTGAAGTAAATGCAAATGGTTGTCCGACATGTAAATGCAAAAAAGGTAATACCGACATAGGGCGAATTCAAACATCTATTCTAAAGATGAAGCGTTCTACTCATTTGTTATGAGATGTTGGTAATGACCCTCAATCTTTAATATTGCCCAATATAAAACTAAAATCTCTTCTAGAAAAAAAATATTTATCATTTTTCTTCTAAATTTTATATAAAATTCAAAATTCCTGGATCCCGACTCAGGGTGCATTCAATTGTTAACTTATATGATGAAATGTTCTGCTCGTTTGTTTAGAAAATTTTCCCCTGTCTCATAATTAATATTGTCTAGTTATCACGCTTAAAGCAATTCTACTCTTCTGTAATACATCAATTATTATTTCTTCAAATGTAAATATGTAAACGATTAGCATTTAGATACATGTAAAGACATTCATGTAATAAGGTACAGTATTTTGAAATGTTGTACCGCATTTTTGCAAGATCTTTAATTGATTAATTCTATTTTCCATTTTAATAGGTGACTGCAAAATTCTTAAATGTCATATAAACGCTTACTGTGATAATGGCCAATGTATATGTTCTAATGGTTACTACGGAGATGGCATAAACACATGCGAGAGTAAGTAAGAATAAGGTCTTTTTAATAAGGAGTTATCTGTCCATGACATACATCTGATATAGAATAATGAAGCTTTTATGAAAGCCGGTGTAAAGTGAAGTGTAGTCTTCTATAAGAATTGTGTGATGTCCCATTATTTTTAACGTCTGATACCTAACAAAATGGAAAATAATTGTATTACAATACAGCTAAGTGCTAATTCTGAACATAAGTTTAACTTCCACAATTGAATTAACTAACATTTTTACATACACACTATTTGGAATTAGATATATGATATCTATGTAAAATACTGTAACTGATGTCCCAATAATATGGCACTAACAACAATGTACCACAGTGGACATTCAAGGACCCTGAATTCAGAGCTGAGGCCAGGTGCCCAGGACGAGTGAACGCCCTCTGTTTGCCTAGCTCCGACGACAATGCTCTTAAATACAGACAAAAGAAATATAATTCAGCACCCTATATGTACATGGATGTGAACAAACGTTGTGTAGATAGTACCATAGACACACACCATTAGGAAAAGATTATAATAACGCTTAAGTCAAACCCTTTCAAACCCTTTTTACGAGCTGAAACAATAAGGAGAAATCGGTAAGTCTAAAGTCATAAACACATGAATGATTATACTGAAACTTTAAATTTTACAGAAGCGTGTGTCTGCATGGCCTCAGGAGATACCCACTATAAAACGTACGATGGAAGTGTGATACATTTCATGGGTAACTGTAAATACACCCTGACAAAATCTATCTCTCGAGATGAAGCATGCTCGTTCAATGTAGGAGTGAAAAATGAACCAAGAGGAGATAAAAAGGGACCTTTATACACAAAGTATGTGGACGTTTACATTTATGGATTATCCGTCCGGCTACTGCCAGGGGGAAAAGTGACGGTGAGTGAAAAAAAATTTTTTTTCTGAAACTTTTTGTAACATGTATTACATTCTTTTTTTCAGTTTCAGCGTTTGATTTCTATTATTTGATCAAATATATATATGTTGTTATTGTAGATTTCTATTGTTTTCACAATTTGAAAATATTCTTAATTTAACGGAAGTATCATGCATTTAGCTTAAAATATTTAATTACGAATCATTACGTAATAATATTAATTCATCTGAGGTAACTTTCAGTTTTCAAAATTATTTTCTTTATATACTGTAGTACACCATTGCATACCACCGCAATATACTTGTAGGAAGCAATCAAACATTTTACGTTTAATCCCTTAATGTGGTTGCATCGTTTTCTAAAGTAAAGACTAGCCATAAAGACAAACACATTCAAAGAAAGTCAGTGATGTCCATGTTATATATAATTGGGAAACTTTATGGTAAGAATAAGCTGTTAAATCTCTTCATTTTATAGGTAAATGGACAACGAAAATACTTACCTATTATAAGAAACCATGGCATTTTCAAAGTCTTTCAAAGTGGCCGCTACACACAAGTGTGGACGGCTTGTGGTGTAAAGGTAAATTTTGATGGCCAGCATGCTGTGAGTGTGGTCGTGCCGGAGAAAAATAAAAATAAAATGACAGGGATATGCGGAAACTGTAATGGAGATAGGGATGATGACTTTACCACTAGAAACGGAAAAGATGTTAGAAATGAAAACAGGAGGTACTTCCTAGTCGGAGACAGTTTCAAAGTCCGTGAAAAGTCAAGGAAAAGAATGAGAAATAAGTAAATAATTCTAGATAAGATTTACAACATGGATTATACAGTACTGTTGCTTTCTTTTATTATAATCAGCTTTTTTCTCAAAATTATATATTTTATTAAAGTTAATGATTATTGAAGATGAGTGATAAACCCTTCACTAAGTTTGGTCCGCTTTTCATGCCATACATGCATGATACGTTTTGCAATTCAGGATATCATTTTTTTATTTTGTTAAGAATGATTGGTTGGTTGGTTGATTGTCCTTTTTACGTTGCTTTCAATAATTTTTCAGTTATATCTTGATATGTTTAACTGAAATCTCATATCATATTTCTTTGTATCGAATGAAACAGATGACATCACATTAGTAGAACAAAACTAAGTATGAAGCATAATAAGAATTTTAGAAAACAAAAAAATATTATCATTAATAGCACTCCTTTCGTTTTTCTTTGATTACACAGATGTAAATCAGTTGAAGTTTCACCAGGCATATGTTCGACTAATATGGAAAAATTAGTATCAAAGAAGACTTATTGTGGTCAAATACAAGATGTTAATGGAATATTTGGCAAGTGCGTGCGCTCATTCCCTGACATGGCAGCGTCATTTTATCAGTCATGTAAAAATGATGTGTGCACAAAAAATAATGAGCCTACATATATTGCAACAGTAAGGTGTATGGCAATCGAAGCGTTTGCCGAACTATGTGCTGAAAAGGGGATAGCCATCAAACGTAATTGGAGGGGAGCAATATCATGTCGTAAGTCCAGTAGAAAAACCTCATAGTTGTTTGATAAAATTTTATTAGCGCTTGGAGTTTAATGATGGTAGAGTAGTTTTCGTAACGGTATGCCCATTATAACATTAATCAGATATACTTTATTGTTAACTAGTAGGAGTCAAGTATTAAAAAAAATAATATATTTGTTAACCATGACTTCATAAGTGCATGTTCGATGTGCAATTTATTTCATACATTAAACATTGCAGCTCTGAAATGCAAAGATCCGAACATGGAGTATCGCCCTGACGGTGCTGGATGTCCGCCAACTTGCCTGAATCCTGATTCACTTCTCAACTGTTCCCTTGAACCACGGGAAGGTTGCTTCTGTAAGAGGGGATTTCTGATGAGCGCCGGAACATGCGTAAAAAAAGAGGACTGCGGGTGTGTCGACTCCAATGGCAATTATTACCCGGTATATTATTAGTATTAAACTGATATTCTAATTATTGCATTGCAAAAAAGTTTCAAGGAACACTACAATCTTCACAGTAAAAAGGTGTTTTAACGATGTTCATCCATTTCGATATTGAAATAATATGAGAAAAGACTACAATGCATATAAAGTTTGAGAAATAAGTTGTCTAAGAAACATTTATACTCATACTGGCGTTTTTTTTTTTTTTTTTTAGATTGGTGCAAAGATTGGCAGCGATGACTGTAAAACGGTGTGGCAGTGCAAGAAAGGCAGTAATGGAAAGGCAATAATAGTTCAAATCGCCACAAGAAAAACATGTGTCAAAAAAGCAGAATGTACCTTTGACGGGAATGGAATGAAAACTTGTGTCTGCAAGAAGAATTTCTATGGTGATGGATACAGAAGTTGTAAACGCAAGTTCATTTTTCTTATTGTTATACTGTTTTTATAAAAAAAACCCCCATATTTATCTGTTAAATGTGATATTTAATCCCTTAGAACTTTTGTACAATTTAGAATAGGAGGAAAGTAATATGTGAACAAAATCCACCTCCAAAAATAAAATACTAAAGTGAAAAAGAAACTCTTCCATAACATAAAAGAGTGTCATCTCAACAATATGTTATAATTGCAGAAATATATATATATATATATATATATATATATATATATATATATATATATATATATATATATATATATATATATATATATATATATATATATATATATATATATATATATATATATATTGTGGGTCATTTTGAAATTTTATTTTGAAATAAATACAGTTATAAATGTTATTTTATATACATTTGCATAAATATTTCCTAATGTCAACAGGTCTTTGTGGAAGAAAACATAAATGTCACCCTAATGCTAAGTGTAGGAAAGGTGTTTGTGAGTGTGAGCGGGATTTCTTCGGAGACGGAATTTCAACGTGTGAGAGTAAGTTGTCTGTAATATTTTCTGTTTCTAAGTTTCTAAGCTTATGTCGTTCAGTGAATGAGATGCTGGTCTTCTGTCCAGAAAGTCCCGGTTCGAATCCTGCCGTGGGCACACCGGCTTTCTGTCTTAGGAACGAGGCAGTAATAATCGAGTTCTTGTGTCGTGTTAGGCATGGCACGTAAAGGATCCTTCATTGCTTCGGGAAGGTCCATTGAAAAGTATAAATTTCTGTGCAATGCATAACGCAAATGCCGTCAATATATACATGAAATAATCGTAAATTGACAAAAGCAACAATCAATCAATCACTCTATGGCTTCAAATTTTCATTTCCACATAAAATAATAGAAAAGCAGTATAGTATAAAATATGATTCTTCCCAAATACATGAAGAAGTGTATGGACAGTAAAATTTATTTTCAGAAAGTATAAATCTTATTAATTTTCATGAAAGAAGGCTACCGAGATGCACATCTTAACATGTATTATAGCGGCCATGTCAGTCGTCGTCTTATTGGTCAATGATGAAATTGATGCAGCATGTATATGCACAAATAGTGCACTGTTTGATCCGAGTGCCTTACCTCAAACATTATATCATTATATAAAATAGAAAACAGAAGACACGTGACAAGACTGTATGACACAAATCACCAAGAACCTGCACTCAAAACATGATAATAGTAAAATATACAAATAACATTTCCATTCTTCATGAGTAACACATACACCATATATAATCTTATTAGTTATGGGAACAAAATGCGGATTTATGCCTTTTTAATGATGCTCCAAATTGAACCTGGTGAATTTAAATTAAGATACAAATTCGAAAGAGTACCATTCAAAGAGTTCGGTATTCAAAGTTCAGTAATGATGGTGTCAGCGAGAACATTGGCGAATCCCGAATGGGATGAAACCAGGTACCTAACAGGTGTAAGCGTCTCCTACTAGCATAGTGCATCCGTCGCAAATGTTCCATAGAAGCCGCTCGTGTTCGGTAATAAAACCAATAAAGTTAGTTTGTCAAAAAGGTAAAGGGGCTTCATGGGATAAGGTCGAGTTTCAGAATATCATATATCACTCAGTAAAGGGGAACTTCATAGTGTATGATTGAAGAATTCTTTACTCTGCCTATTCTACATATCATTTCTATCTTTTTACAGAGATGTGCACTTGCTCAGCAGTCCGAAATGCCCGTTATACAACCTACGATGGACAGAAAATTCATTTCAAAGGAGATTGTCAATATACGTTGACGAAGTCACTGACAGCTGGTGATAAATGTTCTTTCAGTGTGGAAGTTAAAAACGAATATCATGGAAAGAATATTCGGGTGGCATACTTCAAATTTAAAATCTATGGACAAATCATCAAACTCGGCAGAAATAAAAAAGTTTATGTAAGTGATTAATCTTCGGGATCAAACGAAATCCGACAACTATGAACCAACCATACACACAAAAAACCAAAAATGATGTCTTCCTATATAGCAAATTATGTTTTGTGTATACAGATATCATCGGCTAATTTTGATGAAGAATTGTTAATTTTCCATAGTAACAGATGATGTGCTTTCTTGGTATAATTAAATCCGGATAAAATTCAATTATTAATGTTAAGGTATCATAAAGCAAACCCCCCCCCCCCCAAAAAAAAAAACCCCAAAAAGCAAACAAAAGAAAAAGAAAATAGAAAATAAGTATTCAGATGAAGCACATTATTTAATTTATTTAGATAATATTCAATAGCTTTATTTTCTTTGTTTTCAATTAATAAAGGCCAAGTGTCCAATACTTTATTAGCATTGAACATCTCTTGTTATTGATTTAATTTTTTAATATTAAATCACAAATGGATAGAATTCAATACTACTTATTTCCATACAGGTTGACGGAAAAAGAAAATATCTACCATATTTTGGAAAGAATGGAAAATTATCTATTCGCATGAGTGGCCGCTTTGTTCAAATTTACACTGAATGCAAAATTTCAATTGGATGGAACGGACGGTCATATGTTCGAGTCGCTGTCCCAACAAAATATAGTGGAAAACTGAACGGACTGTGTGGAGATTGTAATGGGAATAAACAAGATGACTTCCGAACACGAGACGGAACACAAATTATTAACAAGAGGAATAAACATGCACTAATTGCTAGTGGGTACATCGTACTGGACAAAGATGAATCTAATCCAAAGTAAGTTTTACACAACATTAAAGCAAAATTACATTTTTATGATTTTATGACTATACCTCAGTGGTTTATTCTTTATGTTTTTAAATGATCAGACGCAAGCAAATCAAAAAAGTATATTAAATATTTTAATTCGTAATAAAGATGTTCATCACCATCGTCATCATCATCATCATCATTGTTATTATTATTAAATATTATGTTACAAGTGACATCTTTTTTTTTTTTGTACAGGTGTACAACAAACGAAGATTTATTTGTTTGTCCTGCTCCATTAAAAGACAAAGCTGCCGAAGACCACTACTGTGCGAAATTAAATCCAAACAAAGCTAGGACCTCGCCTTTTAGGCAGTGCATCATGTTGCAAAGGCAGTTTGCAATGGAAGCTTTCACGTCCTGCAAAGTAGATGTGTGTTTGAATCATGATGATGACGAGAAGAGAAAGGCAGCTGCTTGTGCGATTGTTGAAAGTTTTGCCATAAAGTGTGCAGAACTTGGATTTATATATAGATGGCGAACATATAGTTTTTGTCGTATGTACTTTATAATACTAAGTATATCTAATCATCAGTGATTACAACGTAAAAACCCATTGTCATAATTGAGTCTCTAAAAAGGGTTTCTGATGTATAAATATTGCACATAAACAAATAATTGTGAAATGAAACTGTTTAATTTAAACATGCAGTTCGGTCAATATAGTTTTACATACTGATGCATTTCTATAAAAATTCATCAAATATTCAGATTACTAGTACTTGTAATAAAACTTAGAAATTGATACTTCCCTAAATTTACACCTGCTTATTTTGTTATGTTTATGATATTATGATATCTGTGTGTGTGTGTGTGTGTGTGTGTGTGTGTGTAGGTGTGTGTGTGTGTGTGTGTGGTTTTTTTTTTCTCTCTAAAGAAATAAAATACTTTCAGCTCTTAAATGCCCGATGAACCAACAATACAATTACGATATGAGCGGTTGTCCAGCAACGTGTGGTTTTCCTTCTTCAAAACAAGACTGTCTTCTAAAACGAACGGAAGGATGCGATTGCCTCCCTGGGTACCTTTGGAGTGGATCTGAATGTGTGAAACCAGAGGACTGTGGATGTAAATTACCAAATGGTGACTATTACCCGGTACGTTCTCTATGCATATTTTCCTATCCAAATTTGTATAAATCAGTTTATGTCTACATGCCCTCAAGAATAACAAAGTCAGATGTCCGCTGATCGTGAGATATACCAAATTCTCGGAGAATGTTTAATGACATTTAGGTTTATCATTGTAACACTCTTTGAATGGTCAATAACTTCGGTTTTAAAATGAAACCTTATAATATTAAGTATAAGTTTGAATTCAGTTGGAGGACATTAGAAGGCTTGCCTGTTTATCTTGCGGTAGTGTGCATGTGTGTGTGTGTGTGTGTGTGTGTGTGTGTGTGTGTGTGTGTGTGTGTGTGTGTGTGTGTGTGTGTGTTTGTGTGTATGTGTGTGTGTGATATTTAAATTTATCCACCTCACATTCTACACTTATATTCAAAATTGGAGTGGCTTTAAACAAATTTAAGTATTCAATATCGTCGTTTAAAATCAGATTGTTAAATCTTATCCGAATGTTAAGTATTCAATGTAAATAGCAACAAGGTTTAATATTAGTGAACCTTTCTTATTTTTTAATATGAAGGTGGGTACAACGTTAACTTCGAAAGACTGTGCGACAGTATTCAAGTGTCAGATAACGGGAAATGGTACCGTATTTAAAACAGTAGTGTCTAAACAAAGATGCCATAAGGATGCAGTTTGTACCATGGTTGACGGAGAACGCCAATGCTTATGCAAGGAAGGGCTTGTTGGCGATGGTGTACAATTTTGTATAGGTAATTTCTTGTTAAACCGGTATTAAGTGACCAACAAAGGTTGGCAAATAGCTGCCTAAAGCCAATAGCTTCATAATAGAAGTGAATTTTGTATAAACAATTAAAGTATTGAACTGTCTAAAGAAGTTTATTTAAAACATATGTTTACATAATAAAGGTGACATTAAAGCATATTAAAAGCCGGCGTTGCTTAGTGGTATCGCACTCGCCTCCAAATCGGGGGCGTGGTTCGAGTCCCGCTCTAGTCATGCCGGTGTCCGGTCTTTCGGATGAGACAGTAAAAACCGAGGCCCCGTGTCGTGGTATGCATGGCACGTTAAAGATCCCTCACTGCTTCGGGTGGGTCCTTTGCAAAGGTCAAAATTTGTATGCCCCGTCACCATATACGTGAAATACTCGTGGAGTGACTTTAAACAAAAATCAATCAATCAATTTAGCATATTGCCTGAATTTATTTTACGCATGCCATATAAAAAATTGGAAGTTTGGAATGTGTTATGAAATCGGTTTTTCCTGTATTCATTGCGAAATATTAGAAAATAGAAAACGTTATTATAACCATAAAAATAAAGAAATGAAATATTTTTAATGTTTTAAAATTTTAATCATTTCTTGCATTTATATTTAAATTTAATACAACACGTGTGTAACATTTGTAAAGTTCTTAAAGAAAATTGACTTGTGATTTTCGTGCATACTATTCATAGATTCAAACTTTGATTGCAGAGGGAGAAGAAGGTGTTATTGGTACTCACCCTCCAGTAGGCGTTACAATACCAACTGGTAAGACCTTATGTCATAATTCTGCAATCATTAAGCCAGTGTAGCAAAGTAAATGAGGTGCTCGGTCATTAACAGTAAACACCAGTGTCAAATGGTCACGGTAGGTGTGGCACGTAAAATCTTCACTGCTTCGAGAGGGTCCGGGGCAAAGATATAAATTTCTGTGCGATGCATAGGGAAATCTCGTAAAAAATGAAATGACGTAAAACTATAATCAATCAATCTACAAACATTTTTAATTGTTCGTTATAAAGTACTATCAATCACGTCATTTTATTTACTTTTACTTTCATTTTCTTTATTTTTATACATAAATGGTTGTAATAATCATTAGCATAACACATTTATCAAAAAGTATTTATATTATATGAGATTTCCAACCATTCGGCCATGAGCATCACTGAAGAGACATAAGTTGTCGAAATGCGCATCTGGTGCACAAAATTCAAATGTATATTTTCTATATCTATTATTCTCGGCATAGCAACATGATGAGAGTTTATTCGTTTATTATTATGCCTCCATCATGTCATTCTGTCATCATTCAGTTTCCGCTCTTTTTCTCTTTGAAAGTTTTATGAATTAAAGTGATATTAGTTATACAGATGAAACAATGGAAGATGCAGGTCTGCAGGTCAAGTGAGAATATGGGTGTGGTCCGGTATTTTTGACAGAGTTATTGCCCTTCAATATAGAAAATATCTCAAATATGACAGTTTCCGCTCATTTGTTCTTTGAAGGTTTAATGCATTAAATTGATATTGGTATACAGATGTATCAAGGGAAAATGCAGGTCAAGTTCGAATATTGGTGTAGTCCGATAATTTTTGACATAGTAATTGCCCTTGAACTTTAAGAATTTCTTGAAATTATTAGTTCTCTGGCAATTACACTTCACTACCTAGATGCCAGCGGGGGCATTTGTGTCGCTACGACACATTAAAATTCTTGCTAAGTGAATTTTCGATAGTTCTTAACAGATACAATGTCATTACCAAAGGTTGGTTTTCTGTGGATGTAGGTTATGGTGCTATAAAATCCGCTATTACAATTTCCAAAAGATAATAGTCATTTAGAATTAAATAATAAATATGGATATTTAGATGTCTCATATTCTTATCTAAAATCGAACAACAGTAAGGAAGAAGATACTAGAATACATTGTATGAAGGAAACAGAATGTGATAAAGTATTTGAAAAATATCAAGCATAACTAAATAACAATGTGTAATTGTGTAACAAAAATTGCAAAATTTTCCTATAATTTTCAGACTCCAGATGTAGCATAAGGGTATCCCATGGCTTATGTGGAAGTAAAATCAGTCTTACTGGAACATGTTCCTACGTCTCGGATTTCTCGTCGACTTGTCAATATACCATTAATACCTACTTGTTTGAAAAGAAAATGAGAGCCATAGTTACTTTCAAAAACGGCCAAAATATGCTGAATTCCGGAAGATCTATCAAGGACTGTGTGACGGTCACAAATGATGGGCAGGCGGTGCACATTCAAGACTCTGTTTGCACGCGATGTAGGACTGCGCCAAAGATTGCATGCCCAGGTTAATAGAAAGATGTTTTTTCTGAATATTTCAAAATTCACTATAAATTGTTCTTAAATGCTTCTAGGTCGGTGTCACTATTAGTGGACTGATAGTCCTCGAGGGCATCATAAGTATAGTTTTCAGTGATTTTCTACTGGAGTGATATATGTACTTAACATTTTCAGTCATGAAATTGGGTAAATCACTTTAAAACTAAGGAGTATCTCCCCCATTCATGGATGTTTTTAATCTTTTGAATACTAGAGAGAATGATTGAATGATAAAATATAAAGCGTAAAAATTTCAGGCCGTAACCAAATTGTTCATTGACTAATATTTCCATTGATATAGATTTCGCCTTCCCTTAGTGTACAGTTGTTTAAATACCAGCTTTTTGATTATTGACTTTGGGGGGGGGGGGTACTTTATGTAATAAGCTCCATAAAAGTTTGATCATGATTTGTTTCTTAGAAGTAATACTGTAATATGAAAAAAACCGTTTAATTATAGGACTGATATTTGTTGGTTATGGTTGTATTTTATTTCAAAGGGAAATGCCCCTTCATAATGAAAAAAGAATCCTAAGATATCGTCAAGAAACTACTTTAAAACTATAAGTGAGTCAATACTTAGTACGTGGCCTTTCGTACTTCGTGTAATTTGGCAACATGTACAAATGTTTTGAAAAATTAAGGAAAAAAATCATTGCTCGCGAACACGATGTCACTTGCCATATGTTCACCCTAAATTATAAATTATAATTACTTACTAAATTATGGCCAATAATGTGAAAACGTGACTGACAGGCAGACAGATGGACAACGGACAAATTGATCCGGCTGTTTCATTTCGCAAGCGACAAAAAATGGTCTGAAAAGTGTAGTGTAGATGCATATGAAAATTCAAACTTTAAATCTCCATACTTGGTGATAATAATTTCAAACATGGCTCGGTTTTCTTTATTTATCTTTAAGAAATCATTATGTTGTACAATGTACCTCCAAAAATGTGAAGTGGTATAATTGTAACTAAAAATTAGCTAAAAATATCCCCGAAAACTTTGTTTTATGAAATTATGACCATCTTCGTCTCTTATTTTTGGAGGCTAATTGTATTACCTAAGAGACTCTTGTTTCGGACAAAAGTATGAAATTATAGAAGATGATATTGAATCAAAATTTGAATCTATGATTTAAAAGGCTTTAATCGGTATAACTTGACTTAAAAACATATTTTTGTATGCTTCATTATATGTATCATCATGTATCATAAGTTTACATATACGTCTTAAAATACGATTTCTTCAGTGATCACTTATAATAATAATCAGAGGATGTACTGCTAAATTTTTATTCTGCATTTTTTTTCTCGGTAGATTTTGCGATCTTTTCGGTAAACTAGATCTCGATAAAGTAATAATTCCGCAGAAACTCAATGTCGCTTTCTGAAACTTTTACATTATACGATCCGCCTCCTGGCGGCCCGTAATAATTACAAAAGGAATTTATGCGAATGGCATCTAATTCTCGACGGTATCTGGGTAAACTACAACTGCCACATGCATATAGCATATAATAGAATCAAACTTATTCTTAATAATGTTAAATCTAATGTTGTAACATTCACTTAATTTCAGTTTCAGTTTCTCTTATTCACTTCTTATTAATTTTACAGGTCCTTGAAGATTCCTAACCAAGATGCGGGAATTTACTGCAATATACTTAAATCGTTGCTATATACCGCTTATGTAACATATACCACTTATATACTCAATTATTGAATAAAATGTTACCATACATAATGAGTAAGAATTATCCTTTGACATGCATTTATTGATTTTTGAATATACAGGAAGAAATGATAGAAATCGATAGACTTTATGACAAAATCCAGATCACTCACTACACTAGTAAAAAGAATAGATTATAATTGCATTCAGTACGCAAAGGAAAAGAAAAGCAATCTGGTTCTACCACATCAGTATGCAATTTTCAATTACTAAAATGCATCACGGTTTGCATGTAGTCACCTACCAGATCCATCATTCTCGATATAAGCAACTTTCATGATAAAAATTTCCCACATCAAGAACGGTAGATTTTGTCTGTGAATAAACGCAAACAATGCGGAGTTTAGTGATTGGCACAATTCATATAGATAACGGTCGTCCTTAGTCTTTCATTTTTGTGATGTCTTTTTGTGCTCTTATTCTTGTATTATTTATAATCTGTAGCTCGTTACGATTTTGTTTTCCGACAGATTGGTAAAATATCACATTTCATTTCTTTTAGCTGTATGACAATATCCACCATAGACATACATCACAAAAATGTTAAATAAGAGCAAATAAGAATCTCTGTATATGTACAGTGGTTAAAACGCCACCTGATTTGCAATCAACTGTCTTAAACAGCCATTTTCTTGGTTCCTTCAAATCTTCTATACAAAATCATCTGGTATTCACAGACTACTTACCCTAGATGACCACTTATCAACCTTCGCCTGATAGTTGCCTGAGAAATGTTTCAATGTACTTCCAGCTTTCAAAACAAATACAAGTCAGTGATAAGGAACGTTCTCATCACCTACTTTATTATTCAATAAAGACGGGATATTTTTTAATATACACATATGGCTTGCGTTGAAAGCGATCTGGGTTCGAACCCTGAACTGTATAACTCTGTTATGGAAGTTGATTAGTACCTGCCTCAATCTCATCTTTATGAAGATACTCGCAAATAGCAAAAGAATAACAAAAGGAATTTATGAAAATGTTTGCCAGTAGTTAATTGTGAATGTAATGTTGATGTGACAAGGAGTCTTACAGCTCGAAAATTCCTATAGCAGAATGGCGGGTTTGAGCGGTCAGAAGGGTATGCTTTTATCCCCATCACACCTAATCAAAACTGTGGTTCTTTCAGGAGTCCGTCCCATTGTGTCTTATAAATATCCTTTTTGACTACAACTCTAAGTAATTTACTTACTGGAATAATACATAGTGGTATTAATTCTATAAAAGGATCAAACAGTTAAGATATTTTATCACTAATCATAACAACATATTCCGACCCACATTGACACCATTTATTGATATTAGTTTTAATGCGTGTCCATTCAGTGTACAGATAAAAAGAGAACGTGTATAACCTTCGACACACAGAGTAACAAGCAATACAAAAGAAATCGAAATACAATTAAGTAGAGATTAGTTATATTTGCTTTAAATATGTGACAGATGCGATATTATCGACGAACGACGAGTCCAGTATCGGTGCACTTTGTTATCTTCGACACTTTTCATGTATGAATGAAAAAGGTCATGCGCACTTGCTCTTTGTGCGTGTTAAATGAGCTTCATATGTAATCAAAAACTAATAAGAGCCTTTCATATTATGATCATTTATATTTTGACATAAGAAACAATAGATGTAATGTGTATCTGAGATTTGTGGGAGGGGGGTTTATTATTATTTTTTTTTCCATTTATTATGTATCTTTAACTATTTACTCTAAGCTTTTTTCAAACTTCAATCTTTCCTTTATTGATTGCTCATACTCATAGTTTTCTATCACATGTCGGGTGGTGTACAGTATTAAGTGATGCAGACAACGGCATAAAACGCCGCCGAACTGCAGCAGTAACGGTAACAGACCCTCTTTCTTGGCTCGACCGGTATTTTAGAGAAAGCATTGTGCAATATAGAAAGAACAGAAAACAATATACATTCATGAATAATAATGGAAGGAAAAAGAGGAGTTACTGGCTCAGTTATGTGGCAGAAGTCACCATAGAGCTATACAATAAATGAATATAAATAATATACTAGAACATATATCACATTACAAAAATATTTGATTGTAGTGCAATTACGATACCGACTTAGGACGGTCATTTAATTTGACAAAAGCCAAACAAATGGTGTGGTTAACCGGTTTACGGGCCCACCTTCCCACTCACCGTAACAGCAGAACAATCAAAGGACGTACATTTAAAAATTTATAAATAATCCTCCATGTAAAGAACAAGGGTCAACAGGTATCGCATATTGAGAGGTCATAAAAATATAACACGTAAGGTATTGTAAAATACATAATGGTATAAAAATATATGCGACATCAACATGATAAACCGTGCTCTGCCAGTCTGAAAGCGAGCTAAGACCCTAGATCTGTAGGAGTCCCGACTAACAGTCAGAGGGGACGAGGTTCAGGACCATGTCTCCTCTGAAAGAGGTTTGGACAAGGCCCGTCATATAGTCCCCACCGCCGTTAGTCAGCGTGCAACGTTCAAGTAAAAGTCTGCATAAGGCTGTAGAGGGGCCAAATACAAGACCTACAGATGGGTGCAGTCCTAACATAACATGCACGTTAACGCAAAAAGCGGTCACGAGGACTGCTTTAGCACACGTGCTAGGACTGCTCGACCGGACGCGCGTGCGCTCCTCGCGTTAACGCGGGAGGGAATTCGCGTTAATGCGATTTATTCCCGCGTGCGCTCGGTCCAGTCGCACGTTCACATGTCTACATGTATATTTGTAATTCTCTATGCAACACCGATGGAGAAAATTAAATGGATCTAATTCAATTACCGCGAATGTCGCCATAGAAACGTGTATTAAATATAATGTTAAAATGTAAACCTTCATTAAGGATTTTATATGTAATACAACAAAGGAAATTATCGCGTAGACATGCAATAAGGTACATGTATTTATGAAAAAAACACTTCGTGAGTTTATACCAGCATGATTAAATTATAATTTCATTTATTTACTTATTTTTTTTTTTTTTGTTAATTAGTTTATTTATGTATTTATTTCTTATTTGGTTATTCATTTATACCTAATTTATTTATGTATTAACTTGTACATCTTATTTAGGTATTCATTATTATTATTTGTAATCAAGCTATTTTCTATAGTATATGAAAATAAGAATTATTATCATTATTATTTAATTTATTAATTTTTATTTCATTATTATTATTATTATTATTATTATCCTAAAAAAAAGAATAAATTTCATTCAAGTCAATGTTCGGAAATTGCGTTCAATATTTTTAAAATTCATTCTTTAACTTGGAAGGGTTTTATTTAATTCTAAATATTTTTCTTACACATTAATATGCTTTTATATTTGAATATACAATGCATATATCGATTCTCCTTCAACACCCTCTATATGAACATGTTAATAAAAGTTTTAAGTTGTATGCAAGCGAACGTGGCTGTCAAACACGTTCACGCGGCAGTCAAGCGCGTTAACGCGGCGGTCAAGCGCGTTCACGCGGTCTCGAAATTAAGTTCACGTGGAAATCTGCGTTAACGCAAACGCGTGTGCTCAGCAGTCCTGAGCGCACGAGGAAAGCAAACTTCACGTTAACGCGACGTTAACACAATGTTATGTTAGGACTGCACCTCACTGTATAGTCTTTTTGATGATCTCAACATGGGTATAATTAAGTATGTAAAAGGAAACGTTTTCCAGATAGGGGTGCTTTTTACAACACCAGGATATGAACTAATATAAAGGTATGAGAGGAACAATGAGTTACAACATATCACTAGTTTTGATACTGTTCACTCTTATATATTTAAGTAAGATAAAAAAAAAAGATATTCAAGTGGTACATAAAATTCATATGACGTTTTCAAAATCTTCAATATCAATAAAAATAAATTTTGATCTCACGAATATACGATTTTCATTCACTATGTCTGGATCTATAAGACAAATTCATTTACTTATTCTGCTTTGTTTATTGATAGACAAGAATTACGGAGCATCTGTATTGACTTTGAGTGAAATCAATACAACTCTTTTTATCAAATATCACAAGAGACTACCCAAATATTTGTGCTCGTTCGTTATGTCAAAGAAGTTACAAAAGATAAATGGAGATAAGCTATTAAATCGTAATGATTAACTATTGGACAATGTGTCATTTGGGATGAACTACTGATCTGTAGGGTTCAAAGGTCCCTTGATAGCTATTTATTGTTTATTAACATAAAATATCGATATGTTTCAGTTTCATTCGAATACCCTCGTCTGATTACCATAATTTTACGTTAAGATTATAAGATTCCACTCGGAACCTCCTTTTTATCTTATATAAAACGTGTTCAACACCTTTAGTCTTTGCGTAAACCGGAGAAAATGAAGTTGCGATGGATACTGATTATATTAATCATCTGTTTGCTACTAGCTGACATCGAAGCAAAAGGTATTTCAATTTTCCTCTTTATGGATAGGAAATAAAAATCTTAACAACATTATCTAACATATCGAAGAAAAGTAAAAAAAAAAAAACAAACCAAAAATAAAAAAAAAACAAAAAACAAAAAAACAAAAACCAAAAAAAAAAAACCAAAAAAAAAAAAAAAAGAACTATTGGCTAGCTATATGATAAATGTCGCTACGGACTTGTAGATATTATAAGAATAAGCATATGAAAACTCATAACTAAAAGTGATTGTAATTCAAAGAAATACATCATTTCCATGGTTGTTTTCCAGCTCGAATTAATGAACACAAGGCAGAATGGTTAAGTATAATAATTGCCTAAAGTGTGACTACTATGAACAGGTGATGTTTTAGAAGCGATGAACTTCTGAATACCGAACATTGAATAGTTCTCGTTCGAATTTTTATTTGAGAGTTGTATCTCTAAAACGTTGCGTTTTTGATAGAATTTCCCTCGATAAATGCATTAATGTTGTGAATGATCAATATGTAAGTATGCTTTAAGTTTACAGGTAAATAAATATTTTCTATCTTTCCTTTTTTTTTCTTACTTAGTACTTGAATATTTCATAATATATCGTATACATAATTAGAAAGGTTTTATTATCCGGTAAATACCACATTAATTTACCTCACGCTTTATCAGGAAAGAAGAAAAAAGGTAAAAAGAAAGGCCCTGGTAAAGGCAAAACAAAAGTCAGTGCAAAACCTCACGAAAAAGGACATGGAAAAAGTCACCCAAGTGTCAAAAACAAGACTCCAGCGAAAAAGATTTGTAAGTTCTCTAAAATGAGATTTGATCTGTCACTTCCGGTTTTGTTGGTTTTTCATTTCTATCCTCTTCTGAATAAGTAAATTAATTAAATTTTTCATCTGTCTTAATATACATTTTTCGTAAAATCATTTAAGAATACGGATTTAACATTCAGTTCCTTTTTTCCGGGTGCTAAATCTATGAATATACTGAAAAAAGTGTATGATTGGGTATTGTCCTAACATAATGCTAACGTCGCATTAACCTGAAGTTCGCTAATTCTCTTGAGCTTAAGACTGCGTGTTTGCATTAATGCGACTATCCATATGAACTTGATTTTGAGACCGCATTAATCAGTTCGACTGTCACCACTTCCACTTTCGCTTGCTTATAACTTTAAGTTAATGTTTACATGTACAATTGCAGGATTTGGATAGAAAATTATTTCGTGTGAATAAATGAATTTAAAGACTTTAAGATACGATTTCCAAATATACATTTAGAATACGATGATTTTTTTGATAAAAATAGTAATATTTACTGTGATAATGATAATGATATAATAAATACACATTGGATGTAATAAACTGAAAGATATATATTTTTCATAAATGCATTACTATATGTCTATTCGGCATTTTCTTTTATTTTTTCTTTTTTTGTTTCATTATCTGTTTTACGTTTTCATATAAAACTTTCAAGAGACATGATTTAAACCTTATACATAAATTCCGAATACACGGCGCCATTCTCGGTGATTAAATTTGATTTTTTTTTTTATTTATTTCCTTCATCTGTACCACGACACAGAATGAATTAACACGTAAACGTGCAACTGGACTGAGGGTACCTTTGAATGAAGGAAATATCCTTCAGCTATCACACGAAGAGCGTGACGTATTTTTATGTTAATATGAATCCTATGCCCATTTGTAATTTTTATTCGATATAAATGTTTGAATTTATTTTTGTTTATATTGCAAATGGAATCTTCATTCAGGAAAATCATTTTATTTTGTATACGTCATGCCATTATTATCCCGGTATCTCTCAACTACTAACCAAGTATGCTCAGGATTGTAGTTGGCAGCTCTCATGAAAAGAATTCATTATGACTAAGACGCCAATGTATATGCATATCGAACTGAAACAATTTCTACGGATCACAAATTCAATATCTAAAGAGACGTCTTTAAACATTTGATCAATAAAATATTGTTTATATAACAAATAAATGACACAATTGTTATTTCTACGCCTTTCTTCTATAGGGTTTCAGTTTTCATATTTTTGTAATATTGAAAGGATGATGATTGAGAACCATATGGAGCTCAGCAAATATTTTAAGAAATGTATTTATTTCTTAAATCAACAATAAAATATGTTGCACGTTAGTGTTATAGATAAATAAGAAAAACGTTGCTTACGCTTAATGATATGCTATGTTTGTATTCTTCGTCTAAAAGTATTTTATAATTTTTACACGGTAGCTTAACCGGTAGGTTCCTTTGGTCTTGACTGGGTCCGAGTCTCGCCCTAGGCACGTCAGTGTTCTGTGACGACACAGTAAAAACCTAGATCCCTTGTCACCATACATGTAAAAGATTCCTCACTTCTTCATGTGGAACCATTACATAAGTTTACATTTCTGTGCGATCTATATTTTTCTCAATGTAAGAGGATTATTTACCTAGTCGTATATTTAATTTAACGTTTCATAATATAAAACAGCTTGCAGAGAAATATATCTTGTTTTTATAATACATTGTTAATTTCTGTGTGTATAATACTTTTATGAATATTGTTATAAATGAATGTGTTAAATGTGATATAGTTTCAAAAATCAGGCTGAAAACGAAGTCGTTCATATGAGTTGTCTATATTCATTCTAATTTATAGTTTAAATTCGCATAGAATTTATCACCTGATCTTTTTCCTGTCGTTTTTATTGTAGCTGAGTTGAAAAAGCCTAAACCTATTCCGAAACCTGCATGTACGTAGAACTTTTATATGTTGATGTGGTCTATGCATTATCTAATTATTCACTTGTTACGTCATAATTATTATATTTTTCAAATGGGTTTTTTTTCCTTATAGAATGTAATATCTATATGTGGGAAACTATTTGCATATCTGCACATAAGTTTAACCTTATGATTTTTATATATCCAGTACAATATCAGATATATTTTGTTTTCTATTATTTAAATGTCACAGAGACAGTAAAATATTTTCATTCTTTACATAGTTTCTATTCTGCCTCTTTCATTGCAGATGTGCCGAAAAAACCTGTTCCCAAACCTGCATGTAAGTAAAGAACAAGGTTTCAACAGGTTTTACAATAATTTGCACTATTCTGAAGTTCCATAACCATTAAGATATCACATTGAAATTAATATATCAGAACAGTCTTTTCGAAAGATGCTGAGGAATTCTTGCGATTTTAGTACTGTGTAAACAATAAATACAAGGTAATTACTAAAATGTAAAGTTTCTTTCTTCGAGTCCAAAAGAGACATACTTTCTGGAGTATTCCACGCCGAAAAAGCTATTATTTTACAGTTTAGAAATTACTTAGTATTTATTGTTTACAAAGTACTAAAAATATTAAATGGTAATAGTAAACAGTGAAAAAGTTTTGTGCACTTATATGTGTTGTCATTTTACCATGCAAAGAAAACCTGTCTGACGATGTGCATAATGAATGACAAAATACTGTCCAGACTAAATTCAGTCTCGCAACATGTTGCTTTTTTTTACTTTGTAAGCACCAGCATTATATCAAGACAAATAAGCTGTAAATTTCTCTGTATGTGTTACGTATGTAAATGTACGCAACTTGTATACGAAGGTTATTTACAGTTAGATTATTCTAAAAATATGCCATTGGTAATAGTTTTAATTGTTGTTGTTGTTGTTGTTGTTTTGGTTGTTGTTTTTTAATTGATTCCAGTGCCAGAAAATTGTAATATTAAGTTCATTGCGTGTTTGTTTATTTATATATATTCTAAATTATCAATTTTAAAACGAAGAAAAAAAGAACATAGAAGACTAATAATATTCAAAATATAAAGTAGATCAATTTATATATGAAGTATGCTACTACATCAAAGAAATAATAGCTGTAGTAATATTGAACCTGCTATTTAAATCCATAATTTATCGATCTTATGTTCAAATGGTTTGCTAGCTGGAGGAAGGGAGGGATGGTTAGCTAGCTAGCTGGCTGGTTGGTTGACTGGCTGGATAGAAAGAAGAAAGTTAATAACTCGCTCATTTGGTTTCATATATAGTGTAATGCTGATGCGTATTCAGAAACGGCAAGAATATAACTGACAGAATAATATAAATTTATCTCTTCATGTTATCATTGTTGCACCACCAAAACGTAAGCTGCCAGGTAAATATTACATGAAAACCTTAGAACCATACATGATATATGTAGAACATTAAGATAATGTAAGCATAGTCTGGAATATTAAACACTGTAATGCTCCTCACTGGAAAGAGAAAAATCATTATAATGGTCCTCCATTATATTATATAAAAAGATCCAGAAACGGCAAGAATATAACTGACAGAATAATATAAATTTATCTCTTCATGTTATCATTGTAGCACCACCAAAACGTAAGCTGCCAGGTAAATATTACATGAAAACCTTAGAACCATACATGATATATGTAGAACATTAAGATAATGTAAGCATAGTCTGGAATATTAAACACTGTAATGCTTCTCACTGGAAAGAGAAAAATCATTTTAATGGTCCTCCATTATATAATATAAAAAGATCCCTAAGTTCTGAAACGTTAAGGAATAAAATGATCAAATGGACAACAGCCAATTTCAGTCAATAAATGAACACAAAATTTATTGTAGGTAACTTTTCTTTTATGCAAATTTTAATTCGGAATGACACAAACAAGCAAACATCAATTTTGCATAAAGCTACATAATAAATTTGTAAATTAAACGTTTTCTTAATATTATATACAACAGTTCTTCATAAAAAAGGTGGAAAAATTAAAGGCAATCCCCTGCAGAAACGACATCACAAATCACGAGGTAAAAGTCACCCAAAGTCGCGTAAAAAGAGTCATTCTAAATCCAAGGAAAAGCGTCTTTACAAGTCACATGGAAAAAGTCGCTCTAAATCCCACGAAAAGCGACATCCCAAATCGGGCGGAAAAGGTCACCCAAAGTCACATGGAAAGAGTCACTCTAAATCCAAGGAAAAGCGTCTTCGCAAATCACATGGAAAAAGTCGCTCCAAATCCCACGAAAAGCGACATCCCAAATCGGGCAGAAAAAGTCATCCAAAGTCTAATGGAAAGAGTCGGTCTAAATCCCACGAAAAGCGACATCCCAAATCGGGCAGAAAAAGTCATTCAAAGTCTAATGGAAAGAGTCAGTCTAAATCCAAGGAAAAGCGTCATCACAAGTCACATGGAAAAAGTCGACCTAAATCCCACGAAAAGCGCCATTCCAAATTGCGGGGAAAGAGTCACTCAAAGTCGCAAGGAAAGAGTCACTCTAAATCTCATGAAAAGCGTCATCCCCAGTCGCATGGAAAGAGTCATCACAAGTCGCATGGGAAGAGTCGCTCTAAATCCCATAGCAAAAGTCATCGAAAATCGAATGAAAAGATAAGCAGTAAGTTTTCATTATTAGATGATACACATTTCAAGGTAGTTCCGAAACTCTAGTTTTGTTATGTGCCTTCAAAACACAAAATTAAAGAAAAAAGACATGATTTAAAAAATGATTTGCATTATACATTCTTCAACATGTGTTTTTTTTTAAATGGATCCGTCCACATTATTATTACTCGTTTTATTCTTTACATTTTTTTTTTACTTTTTTCTCGAACAGATCGATACCATGGGTGTTTCCAGGATAAACTTTTAAGGAAGAGAATACTCGCAGGAAGAATGTATTTACGTCATAATAGTAAGGAACTGTGTATAAATGTGTGCAAGAAAAATAAGATGAAACTCGCAGGACTGGAAGTGAGTATTATCAAACTATAGCTTTTACTGTCTAGTTTCTATTTATTGTGTATTCACAGTTGTATCCATCATTAAAGACTGATTCAATCATCTGTACAACTGTTAGATTTATTGTTCAGCTAACGCATATGCAAAGTATATATCTGAAATCTGTTTAATGGTATTGTCAGAAAATATTCGGTATAACGTTGGAGAAACATCAAATTCAGATTTAAGAGAAGATATACTGTATCGCGCATTGTAGAAATTTAATCGTCATATTCAGATTATATCTGAAGATGATCAGTGATACCGAACATAGTAAAAAAAAAATCAAACAATATATTCAGATTTATTAGAGAAAAACTAAACTCTACCTAGCATTCAAATTTATTAGAAGATATACGGTACAGAACATTGTAGAAATATAAAGCATCACGTTCAAATGTAATCAGAAAATATACAGTACCGACCTTTGTGGAAATTCAAGAATCGTATTTAGAGGTTTTGTATTTCTATTTATATAGGGGATGCATATAAACCCGTCATCATTTACAGAATTTGTTAAATAAACTAAAACAAATATGAATAAAGTGATAAAATGATTCAAATTAACGATAATGTTTTTGTATTATGAAACAGAGTGGACTTCATTGTCGTTGTGAAAACACTTTAAAAGACTTTACAAAAATTTCTCCGACCAAATGCAATATACCCTGTCCTGGGAAAAGGAGCCAGAAATGCGGAGGACATTTCAAGCTTAGCATATTTGAAACTGGTGAGAAAAGACAAGAAATTAATCATGAATATCCAGTCAAGTGGTATTTATGCAAAGTGGCAAACATGGAAGAAAATTATCATGCGATACCTAATACTAAAACTGTACTTTTCATAAATTAAAAGAAAAAAAACATTCAACGGTGATGCAATATTTATCCAATGTTTATGCATCTTAAAAGTTGATATTTTGAGCACTTATTTAAACATCACATTATATGGCCAATATATGGTTTCATGCTCTATATTTATCCAATTCTATATTTGATATTTGAATATCATCTTATTACAGATGTTGAAGAACCTTCTCAACAAAAAGGTAATTAGAAATAATTATTGAGTATCATAAAGATTTAAGATAATACCTTACATTCACAATTATAGACAAAACAATAATACATAGACAGCCGCTGCTATATCGATGTCTTGCTCAAAACATCAGCAAGATCCTTCAGAAAAGCATACGTGAGGCCGGATGCGCGTGTCTTGGGTTAGTCACACCTGCAAAGGATTCCTAACTATGTAGAAAATTTTTGCGTTGCACATAAGATATGAATGTTGATCAGCACTACGAAGAGAGCTACCAAAAGAACAATGTAGTATAATACTTAAATGAAAGAGCAGCTCCTACTATCTTCATCATTGTCTCATACAGTGGAATTGTCTGTATACAGTTTATTTTATTTTTTTATTAAAATTTTTTTTTATTGTTTTGTTTTGTTTTTGTTTTTGTTTATTTTTTGGGTTGGTTGTATTTTTTAAAACAAATAATGTATAAGCAAATATGGTAAATTAAATCGAACACACTGCAAATAACATTCTTAAAATAAAAATATGAATTTTTTTATTTATATAAATTTATCATTTTATTATCGATATTCATTTTCATAATATATCATTACAGACCCTTGTGCTGGGAAATGTCACAAAAATGCAAAATGCAGACGTGGTAAATGTGTCTGTCGACGAGGTTACTACGGTGATGGTATAAAAAATTGTGAAAGTAAGCATTCATTCCATGCATGTAAAAATGTGAAATAAATTTTACTCGGTGATAAAATAATCTAAACATTGAATTTCACTTATCACAGTATCTAAACGTTCGATACAAGTCTTACCAGTCTTAGTTTCTAGTACACACATTATTAATAATAATGTTGTTGTTGTTGTTGTTGTTGTTGTTGTTGTTGTTGTTGTCGTTGTTGTTGTCACTTGTTCTAAAGCCATATATTAATCATACTTAACAGCTACCTCATGTAATCTCAGTATTTCAATTGTTTGACCTCGGATTTAATTTTTCAGAATCCTGTTTATGTATGGCATCCGGTGACCCACACTATAAGACATTCGACGGAAACATAATTCACTTTATGGGAACTTGCAAATATACACTTTCAAAATCAACAACAGCAAACGACGCTTGCGCATTCAATGTGGAAGTTAAAAATGAACGTCGTGGTAGCAACAAGCGTGTGTCTTTTACCAGATATGTTGATGTCAAAATATACGGAGTGTCTATTCGAATTCAACAAGGAGGAAAAGTTCTGGTGAATGATTCTTTTATATGTTGTGTGTATGTCCTTGGTGATTTGTGTCATACAGCTTTGTCAGATATCTTCTATATTTTCTTTTACTATCCAACTAACAGACAAAAATAAAGTATTGACTGACAACTTGACAAATTGTTTTGATATTACTTTCATTAATTTGGGGTAATGGGTTTTCTTCATTATTTCTTTCATTCTTTCGTTAGAATATTTAATAAGGAAGGATATTAAATTCTTAGGAATACAAATTGTTAAATTCCTGACTGCACTTTTAGTGTAGAGATTTAGCATGTAAATTGGTGATTTATAATTGAGAGACATAATTTATTTTGTTTTATATACATCTTTTGTAATAGATAAACGGTGAGAGAAAGTATCTGCCATTTAATATGAACACAAGAAGTCTACGAATTTTCCGAAGTGGGCGGTATACACAAGTATGGTCAGCATGTGGTGTAAAAGTAAACTTCGATGGCCGACATGCTGTCAGCGTTGTGGTGCCAGGAAAATATAAAAACAAAATGACCGGTCTGTGTGGCAGTTGTAATGGCAATAAAAATGACGATTTTACTACTAAAGACGGTATCAATGTCAGTCGCAAGAAAAACAAGTATTCTTTGGTGGGGGACAGTTTCAAGGTAAACGATGAATCATCACCAAATGAGAAGTAAGTACCTAAATATATTAATATTTTTTTCTAGGACAATGGATGTTACTTATTGTCTGCCGCTCGGTATCCTAGCGCCTTTGTTTATAATTGAAATATTTAAATCTTACCAAATCCTCTTACACAAAACAGACATACTTTATGATATAAATTAACTTTATACTTTCTACACAACATAAATTGAATGAATATAAAGATGACACCGTCGCTATACAATACATTCCTTGCATACTTATGTATACAACACTTTCCTTTGCATACTTATATCTACAGGTACATATTGTTCTTAAAATCCCTGAGATTATGATTTTCTATCTCGTTCACTTTTTTCTTCCGCATGGAACAAACCACAGTTTGAAACCCATGTGCCCAAATTCTAGTCAGATTTTTTTCTTTTTCCAACCCTAAATCATCTACATATGTCTTGGTTATAAAGAGGAAGCGCGGACAAATTTTTGTCAACCTCGACAATTTTCCCCAACACAGGGGCCAGAACCCAGTATAAAACCCAGGTGCACCGTTTCATATTTTACCACAAAAACAGTTTCCATGGTTAAGAATGAGAATGTGGCGACAGACGAACAGGCGACGGCGGTATAGCATAATAAGCCCACATTTTGATGCGGGCTTATAAAAACAACGACATGAGAAATGTATATTCGTAAAACACATAATGAATTCTACTCAAACCAAGAGTATTAAGTAAAGTTGTTATGTGTTGAGGATTAATGCCAAACACCAGGGAAACGGCCACCGTTTACTTATTCAATCGATAGTTTTTGTATGAATTGTGAATGTGGATTTCCGAAACATTTTCTCTCGTGCTAATTGAAACTTTCTTTAGAGTCAGTAAGATATTACAGTGTAAACTACTAAGTTATCAATAGTATTAATAATATTTCAGATGTAATACTCTAGAGACACCACCACAAGAGTGTTCGAAGAACATGAAGGCTTTGGTGGCATCAAAAGAGTATTGTGGTACTTTAACAGACACGTCCGGTGTGTTCGGGGAGTGTGTAAAAGCTCTTCCAGATATTGCCAAGGAATTCTTTGCATCATGTCAGTTTGATATATGTGCAGAGGAAAAGGATCCTGCAATGGTACATAAAATGAAGTGTTCGTCACTTGAAGCATTTGCTGAAGAATGTGAAGAAAATGGATTTACAGTAAAATGGAGATCTCCAAAGCTTTGCCGTATGTAGTAAAAGAAAACATTATTTAGAAATAAATTTTTAGATATTTAAGACATAAAAAGGACTTCTTTTTCAATCGTTATTGTAGTTTGTAAGCTATTGAACATTATTATTTCTCAAGTTTGAGAATTCTATAAACTGTTTTGAAGAAAGAAAAAGAGGAGTTACCGGCTCAGCTATGCGGCAGAAGCCACCATGGAGCCACACAACACACGAACACAAACAACACAACAGAACACCCAACACATTACAAAAATATTTGATTGTAGTGCAATTACGATACCGACTTAGGACGATCATTTAATTTGACAAAAGCCAAACAAATGGTGTGGTTAACCGGTTTACGGGCCCACCTTCCCACTCACCGTAACAGCAGAACAATCAAAAGACGTACATTTAAAAATTTATAAATAATCCTCCATGTAAAGAACAAGGGTCAACAGGTATCGCATATTGAGAGGTCATAAAAATATAAACACGTAAGGTATTGTAAAACACATAATGGTATAAAAACTTACTCATGTTATTATCAAAACAGATATGTATATATTTAATTTATTTTTATCAGCATTAAAATGTGAAGACCCAAACATGGAGTATTTAGCAGATGGTCACGGTTGCCCTGCAACATGTACAGATCCTAATGCTAACGACAAATGTGACTTGGAGCCAAGAGAAGGTTGTTTTTGTAAAGCCGGATATGTAATGAGTGATGGTTCATGTGTAAAACAATCAGAATGTGGCTGTAAAAGTAATAACGGGAATTATTATCCGGTACGCTGCAAGTGTTGTATCTCCTAGTGTTATCATTTTAAGCATGTTTCATTGTTCTGAAAGAGTCATTTATTAATATTATAAATATTATCATTAAAGCAATTCCCAAAAAAAAGTGCTGTGCAACTGTAAATTTATCACAGAATATACAGCAATAGCTTCTCAAAAATTCTCTGTCAATATCAAATTTCAAATTATGTTCTCAATTGCGCTCCTAGTTCATATTTTCAAATACCTCTTATAGATAGGAGCAAAGGTGACTGCTGCAAATTGTAAATATTCATTTGTATGCATGAAAACTGGAGGGCGACCAGCCAGATTTTTACAGAAACCGACTGGAAAGAGATGTGGAAGGGACGCCACATGTAAATTAGATAAAAATGGCGACAGATCATGCGTTTGTAAGAAGGGATTTCGTGGAGATGGTGTCCACTGCAAGAGTAAGGAAGATGTTTTTAATAATAGTATAATCTCAAATAAACTGTGTATCTAATCTTAAAAGATTCAAACTTTAATTAACGCTTGTGTATATTGGGGCCGGGGGGGGGGGGGAGGGTTTCTCTCCATTATTTTAATAAATGCTTATTTGTTTTACACATCCTGTGCTTTTTATTCAAAATCCGTCCAAAAGTGAATTTTACAAATCTTCGTAGTGAATACACTCCTATAATTTATAATATTTGAATGGATTTTACTCAGCTTATAATTAAATATAATTCATTTTACTTGATAAAAGCCAAGTGACTGAGAATAGAGTGTGCAGTCTCTTTATCTATTAATACCATCCTCTGAGATATTTTACATGTTTGTGTAGGACGTGCATGAAAACTAAGGAACAGAAATTGTTGCTTCGAACCAGACAAATAAGTTGTGTTTACTTTGGTAGTACTCAGAAATTTCTATGTTTAGATATATTTCTTGCTTAACATGAAGTTTTTCTGGGTAAACCTAAAACTGTAAGAAGAATACCTATGTTTCTAGAAATATAGAGATGATCCATAGATGCAATGTATCCTGTAAATCGTTTCACAATATTATGCATTAACGATTGTGCGACAATTTTTCAAGTATCGCTGTAACTATTATTTTGAAATCTAATCTTTTGTAGAAATCAAAAACGTAAGAGGAGGTTGTAAAGCAACGTGTCATAAAAATGGAATTTGTAGAAAAGGACGATGTAGATGTAGGCGTGGATTCTATGGCGACGGCATTAAAAACTGTGAAAGTAAACATTAAATCTACATGATAATTTTATTATTATTAAACTAGTCAAAATCATCTCGAATTAGTTCGAGACAAAGTAGAAGAAATCTCACTCAGATGCTCAACAAACTACGCCACACAGTAATTTGATTTTAGTTTACTTGTGGCACCGATTTACTATATCACTCACTATATCTTACCCGATAAACTGACGAAAAGCACTGTTACAAGGTATACATCTTAAAGCTTTTCATGCTACAGACTGAAATCACGTCATCAAGAAGCCGATTTAATCACATAATTTTTCAAGCATTCTATGTCCTTGAAAATTATTTGGAACATTGTGGAGTACTGCTTTGTTTTTTTTTAATATTTTCAAAAACAAAATATACGGATTCAGACACCATCTTGATAAAGCATTCCTGGAAGACCATTGACATCGTCCAGGACACGACGTCAGGTGTTTAAATAAAATTACATAATTTGAAATAGTGACTAATATTTATTCTACATTAATTTGAACCCGTGTATGTCTTTTTCAGAATCGTGCTTATGTATGGCATCCGGTGACCCTCACTATAAGACATTCGACGGTAATGTCATTCATTTTATGGGAACTTGCAAATACACCCTCACAAAATCAATAACCCCAAAGGACGCATGCGCATTCAATGTGGAAGTTAAGAATGAGCGTCGTGGTAGCAACACCCGTGTGTCCTTTACTAGATATGTCGATTTCGAAATGTACGGAATCACCATTCGTATTCAACAAAAAGGAAAAATTTTGGTAAGTATGCACTGTTCTGATAATAAGTATGAAATGACAGAATGGAAGAAATTTGAATCTATCTAGTGACAGTGTAATCCCTTTTACCACTTACTCTATCTAGTGACAGCGTAATTCCTTAAACCACTTACTCTATCTAGAGACAGCGTAATTCCTTAAACCACTTCCTCTATCTAGTGACAGCGTAATTCCTGTTACCACTTACTCTATCTAGTGGCAGAGTAATTCCTGTTACCACTTACTCTATCTATTGACAGCGTAATCCCTTTTACCAGTTACTCTATCTAGTGACAGCATAATTTCTTATACCACTTACTCTATCTAGTGACAGCGTAATTCTTTATACCACTTATTCTATCTAGTGACAGCGTAATCCCTTTTACCAGTTACTCTATCTAGTGACAGCGTAATTTCTTATACCACTTACTCTATCTAGTGACAGCGTAATTCCTTATACCACTTATTCTATCTAGTGACAGGGTAATTCCTTTTACCATTTACTCTATCTAATTACAGCGTTTACAGCGTAATTCCTTATACCATTTATTCTATCTAGTGACAGCGTAATTCCTTATACCACTTACTCTATCTAGTGACAGAGTAATTCCTTATACCACTTGCCCTATTTACAATTCAAAATTCAAATCTTTTTGTAATAATTGAAATAATTGCTTATAAACTTGTGTTAGGTGAATGGTGAGAGAAAGTATCTGCCTATCAAAATGAAAGATGGAAGCCTTCGAGTTTTCAAAAGTGGACGTTATACACAAATATCGTCAGCTTGTGGCATCAAAGTCAGCTTTGATGGTCGGCATGCTGTCAGTGTTGTGGTGCCACGGAAATATAGAAACAAGATGACAGGTCTGTGTGGCGGTTGCAATGGCAATAAATTGGACGATTTTACGACAAGAAATGGAACGAACGTCAGTCGTATGAAAAACAGATACTCCTTAATCGGAAATAGTTTTAAGGTTAATGATGAATCGTCGCCAAATGAAAAGTAAGTTACCTTAAACATTTTAACCAATGCTTTCTTATGGTACTGAAGTGTCAGAGCAAGGTAGTGATGAAAGGTTTAAGCAATGTATGATAAATTGTAAAATTCGTCAAATAACAACAAATTTTCTTTAAGAAATAACTATTAATTCTTATGTCTATGAACGTATAGACTGAAAAAAATGAATGATGGTCAAATTGCATAATCCGCTTCGCTTCTCTGTGTCAATAGATATACAAATTAATGCAGTATTTCATATAATGTAATTTTCAATCAAAGAAAACGAAAATTATATGAGAAAAAATAATTCAATATCGAGTAAAACGATCCAACTAATAGCTGTAAAATTAGACAATTAAAAGCACACAAAACAGAAATCATATGGATAACCAAAAGATAAGCATTTGGACTCGGTCTCTGAATAAGGATAAACTTGTGTTCACGAGACAGTTGTCTGTCGAAGTATAGACGACTTTGCCTCTTGTATGATCGTAATGACGTTGTAAAGACAATGTGAACATTTTTCATTATTGCATCATATTGGTCTTTGTCAAAAGAAAGATTGTTTTCTATTAGACAACACAGAAAGTATCTTTTGAAAAGTGTTGAATGTTTAAATTTTAAGCAAACAAGAAATATCAATCAGGAAATTTTCAAAATATCACAGTTGAAATATATTTCATGTTGTCTTATTCAGAGCCAATAGTCAATAACCTTAAAGGGGAAACTGTTTGACCGTACGGTTGAAGTCACGTGATTACGCTGGGGGCGTGGTTTAACTGGTCTCCGAATTCACTGCTTGTCTCCAGCTCGGGGTATTCCCTAGAAGCAATTGGTAATCGGGTATTGGGTATACCTGGAGGCGCATGGTAATTGGGAGGTGTGAACATGCTATAGTTTGGTGTAAACAATGCGTATGGTTTGAATTGATAATTAATCCCAATTATGAAGATTCTAGTAGTGTTTTATTTTTTCATTTTGATTGGTTTTCTTACTTTTTAAACTTTGTTTGTTTTGATGTCCATTCGGAAAGTTTTATTTTGAAAGAGTTTGAGGACATTAGCCGATATTTCTCCCGTATTTTACTAATTACACAGTTGGCATAATTTCCTTCCATTATCCATGGTACTGCCATACAAATCTGTTTCGCCTTCTGTCCAAACTGACTTCCCGAGTCTTTCTATCTAAATACCGAAAATCCTCCCACACACCACGATGGCATAACATTGTCCAGAACTTTTTGTAAATGACCTCTCTCTTTCTATGATCACGATGGTGAGGAGGGACTTCTGATTCTGGTCACCACATCTGCACATCACGCAGGGTGACGGAAAGTAATCTGAGAATTCAGGCTCCCCTTCAAGCTGTGGAATTAGGGGACCAATGCCAAGTGATTTGGTGTCTACAAAATCCTCTGTCAAAGTGCTGGCGGAGTATTTGTCCAGTCCCAGTCATTGTGTGCAAAACATGCCTGTAACGCTTGAAGCTTATCAGGTGATAGATTCAAAGCTACGGTGTTCATTATCGGGTTTTAGAAACAGAATGGTAATATGTTGAAAAGATTCAGATATATTAAAACGCTTTCTCTAACTATTTTCTAATTGCAAATTGTGTTTTAATCTCTTCATTACGTTAATTACCGTCTAGACCGTGGCTTCACAAATTTTGAAGATCGCTATTTCCTTTTATATTGAATAAGACAATTGATATAAATTTCATGTCGTATGGTTTCGCACGGCTGACGACAGGCACCCCGGTCATCCGTTCTTGTGGTCAGCGTGATGAATCGATACGTGATTGACAGCTTCAAATTATCACTATCCACTAGCTTTAAAGTGATATATATTAAAACAAAACACCCTTTTATCAATCACTGGGCTCAGATATTCAGTCGATGATGATTTCCTTTCTAAAATATCATTCACCCATTACAGATGCAATACTGTGGAGGCACCACCACAAGAATGTTCTAAAACAATGAAAGCTCTAGTATCGTCTAAATCATATTGTGGAGCTATAACAGATGCATCCGGAGTGTTTGGGGAGTGTGTGAAAGCACTTCCAGATATGGCAAAGGAATTCTTTGAATCATGTCAGTTTGATGTATGCGCAGAGCAGGGAGACCCTTCGATGCTGCAAAACGTAAAATGTTCATCGCTAGAAGCATTCGCAGAGGAATGTGAAGAGAACGGAATAGCTGTTAAATGGAGAAATTCAAAACTATGCCGTATGTAGAAAATTACAATAAAGAATACCCATATCACCAAAAAGATTTTAAATGTTTAAAGATATGTAGTTTTTACAGTTTTTGCATATATTGTTAATAGAATTAATGTTTTGAAATGAAATATATTTCTCAGAAGATTTAGCCTTAAGTGATTTGTATCTGTGAATACTACAGCGATTAAAAGCAATGCTTTCTCCAACTACCAAGAATGATTCGCTTATGTATGTTTTCGCAACTTAGCAATGAAATGCGAGGATCCGAATATGGAATACCAAGCTGAAGGTAGCGGTTGTCCAGCGACATGCACAGATCCAAATGCAAATGAAAACTGCGACCTGGAACCTCGGGAAGGATGCTACTGTAAAGCTGGCTATGTAATGAGTGATGGGTCATGTGTCAAGCAATCAGAATGTGGCTGTAGAAACAAGAAAGGGGATTATTATCCGGTATCAATACTGTATTTCTTTTTTCTGAAATTTTATATTTCAAGACACCAAAGCGAGTAACTACAGTCAAATAGAAGACGCGTTATCATTGCGGAAAATAGCATCACTTATGACTCTCAGTTGTCTGTTTATGTCTATCGTGGAACGATATTGTTAGTGCTTATGCCAAGCTTATTCCTTTTTATATTTTTCAGTGTATTAAAAGTACAAGGTGGTTTCTTTTGTTAATTTTTTGCAGATTGGAGAAAAAGTAACATCTGCCAATTGTCTCTTTTCTTACGAATGCATGAAATTTAAGGGAAAAGCGGCAAGATTTGTAAAAAGACCATCGAAAAAGAAATGCAGAAGAGGAGCCATTTGTAGATTAGATAAAAGTGGAGATCGGTCATGTGTTTGCAGAAAGGGATACTATGGAGACGGTGTCAATTGCAAAAGTAAGTGGCATTTACTTTCTGTAAAGCTTCCTTATATAATTTTGAAATTAATAAGCCAGGATTATCCTCGCTTACATGACTTATATTTGTTTACTTCTCTACTTATTTTGAATGCCTTTCTAGATGAACTCATTTCATCAATGTTATCTTTAATATACTTTGATATTTTCCTTACCAATGCATTCTCAATAACACATATCTCAATTAGATCGTTGTTGCCGTTTTTCCTTTTCATCTTCTAATGCTGATAATATTACATCTATTATATTGCATTGTTGTGTTTGTATTTCAATTCTTTTATTCATTGGTGGTTTTTAATGTGTGCTCTTTAGTTGTATTGTTTTTGTGATGAGTGGGGGAAGCTGCGCTCGTAAACTGGTTAACCACAGGAGTGGAGTGGGCACCACGAATGCATCATAATCGAATATTTTTCATATGTCTCAAGAAAGTGCAAACACTAACTGACTAATTCAAATAACTGTAAATCATATCGCTTGACATTATTTTTTCAATTACCTCTCTAAATCAAATCAAATAAAAAACAAAGTTCTCATGAACAGAAATTCCTCTAAAATATCAAAATATCTTGATAGACATTTCAATATATTTTATAGAATTTTGCGGGAAAGATTCTATATGCCATCAAAATGCCCAGTGCCAACATAGACGGAAATGTGTCTGCAGAAAGGGGTATATTGGCGACGGGATAAAATCATGTAAAAGTATGTATTAAACATCATTCCATTTAAATGAATATTATATTACAGATATTTATCATGATGCATCAACAAAAAATAAACTATACATTAATCGTGAGTTATAAAATAACGCTATCTTTCTCATAACCATGATGTGACAAATTATAATACTATAGTTTCCTTCCCACACAGAATTCAAACAAACCAAAAATGGTTGTAAGGAGAAGTGCCATAAAAATGGAGTTTGTAGAAAAGGACGTTGTCGGTGCAGACGAGGTTTTTATGGCGATGGCATAAAAAGCTGTGAAAGTAAGAATCTTAGATTAAGGTTGTAACGGATAGTATTAGCGGTCAATTATATCCATTATATTTATATTTACTTGATGTATTATACTTGCTTAGTAATAGTAATAAAGTAAAAACAAAATATAGTAATAAATTCATATTTCGATACCATTTATGAAATGTGTGAATAAAATAGCCAATTACAAATCGAATGTAAAAAACAAGAAAGATTGGATGTTGTTTAAATTATACTAGGATTATTTTCTTTTTTCTTTTTCTTTTCCTTTTTTTTTTTTTTTTTTTTTTTTTTTTTTTTTTTTTTTTTTTTTTTTTTGTTTTGTTTGTTTGTTTTGTTTTCTTTTTTTTTAAGGGGGTGGGGGGGGGGGTTGGCCCGTAATGTTACGACTGACGCATTAGTTATCTCACCTTGTCCAAACGTCTTACTGAGAATTCCAAGACAACGTTAGGTAAAGTTTCTTTCTATTCTATGCTTTCAGAATCCTGTTTATGTATGGCATCCGGTGATCCTCATTATAAAACTTTCGACGGAAACATCATTCATTTTATGGGTACTTGCAAATACACTCTCTCAAAATCAACAATCCCAAAGGACGCATGTGCATTCAATGTGGAAGTTAAGAATGAGCACAGAGGCAGCAACACTCGCGTGTCTTTTACCAGATATATCGATTTCGATATGTATGGAGTGTCCATTCGAATTCAACAAGGTGGAAAGGTTCTGGTGAGTATGCACTCTTTCTGAAAATAAAATGATATAACAGGAAGTGAGAAATTGGTGCGAATTATCAGATCCAACCATAAGACTTGGGTGTAAAACCTCCAATAGGGAGAATTGACATCAAGAACAAAAAGCAAATAAATAAACACATAAATGAATAATTTTATTTCCTACAATTTCCATGTTTACTTCCACATTCTTTCATTCAGAAATGTCGATGTAGGTTCTGTACGAGGTAATTTGTCAAAATTCTATTTCCGAATTTCCTCATCTTTCATTCAAGTTGGAATTAACGTATCATAATAAAAAAAAATAATAATCGTGGGAAAATTCGGCTGAAGAATGTTAAAAAGCTGGCATCTGCATTTCAAGGAACTCTCTGATATTGAGACATTAATGTTTGATTATAATGAAGTTTAGTGATAAAATGGATTGTGAATAATATTCCTCTGATAAAAGTTTCACTTCAGCACACAGTGGTGAACTATTTATTTTTTCGTCTGTATTTTCGTGATATTCATAGCGGGTATTGCCAGGCACCAGGAGCTGCTTACTTTCGAGTAGCTACTCTCAATTCTGATTCTGAAAATTCTGTGGATTCCCAGCGCTCTACGTTGCTGTCAGAGTCACAGTCATATAGCTCAATTAATTTTTCCTGAGTAGTTTCATTATCCTTCTTCTATAATCAGCGTGAAACTCTTGCAGAGGTTTTGCCTTAGGTATTATTGCACAGATGTTTATAGATGTGACTTTTTCTACACAGTTTTATTCCTCATTCACCTCACAGAAACAGTGTTGAAATATTTCTATCTATAGTCTGACAATTTTGGGGCATTCACGGTTGTTGCTAGCCAATCAGGAGACTATTCTCTATGCTTCCAGGCAGACACTAAGTGTCCTCTGCGGTACGTTGTTAAGAGTGCTACTGTTATACGACACCTTCATAATTTCATATTCAATGGCGCAACTAATAGGCCATGTTAAGGAGTTATGTGCCCCTGTTTATTGAATGAGTGATATAATTTTTTTCTACTGACTTGTATGTTTAATTAGCCATAGTGAGATACAGTCAGTGAAGCAGTCACCTTTATATACCTATATACATGATATACAGTAAGACACTTTTTGTGAGGTGGAATTGAACCTACTTATCGAAATAGTCTACACGTCTCCTACATTCCTTGGCTTTGGCAATATCCCAATAGCAAAACCGTGTATAGGAATACGTTTGATTTTTAATCGTAAAAATTGTCAAATGCTTTCCAACAAATGTCTTGTACTTTCCATTTTCTGGTCATTTCCTTATATGACTGATTATACTCTTGTGTTAGGTTAGCGGCGAGAGAAAGTATCTACAAAAAACAAATGTAAAGTGCTTGAAGAGCCTTAAAATTCAAAATTCATATCTTTTAATATTAATTGAAATAATTGCTTATGTTCTTGCATTAGGTGAATGGTGAGAGAAAGTATCTGCCTATCAAAATGAAAGATGGAAGTCTTCGAATTTTCAAAAGTGGACGTTATACACAAATATCGTCAGCTTGTGGCATCAAAGTCAGCTTTGATGGTCGGCATGCTGTCAGTGTTGTGGTGCCACGGAAATATAGAAACAAGATGACAGGTCTGTGTGGTGGTTGTAATGGCAATAAATTGGACGATTTTACGACAAGAAATGGAACGAACGTCAGTCGTATGAAAAACAGATACTCCTTAATCGGAAATAGTTTTAAGGTCAATGATGAATCGTCTCCCAATGAAAAGTAAGTTACCTTAAGTATTTTAACAAATTCTTTCTTATGGTACTGAAGTGTCAAAGCAAGATAGTGACGAAACTTTTGAATGATGTATGATAAATTGTAAAATTCGTCAAATAACAACAAATTTTCTTTAAGAAATAACTATTAATTCTTATGTCTATGAACATATAGACTGAACAAAATGATGGTCCAATTGCATAATCCCCTTCGCTTCTCTGTGTCAATAGATATACAAAGTAATGCAGTATTTCATATACTGTAATTTTCGATCGAAGAAAACGAAAATCATATGAGAAAAAATAATTTAATATCAAGAAAAACAATCCGACTAATAGCTGTAAAATTAGACAATCATATTTAGTACAGGATCCCGTTTCTCTATAAAAAAGGCATGTCTGCATACTTTAATTATGTAAACAGGTAATATACAAAATGAATCATTATGACTTACATTGGAAAAACAAATAATATCTTTTTACTTTTATTCCCTTAATACAAATGCAATAAATTTCAAGTGCTGATCAGAATAAAAAATTAATAAAAAAACACCAAAGCGTAAACATGGGGACCCCATCCTTGGAAAAGCATAAACTTGTGATCACGTGACAATGATCTGTCGAAATATAAACGACTTCGCCTCTTGTATGATCTTAGTGACGTTGTATACACAATTTGATAATTCTTACATTATTACAATGTATATTGGTCTTTGTCGAAAGAAAGATTGTTTTCTACTAGACAACACAGAAAGTATCTTTTGAAAACTGTTGAATGTTTAAATCTTAAGCAAACAAGAAGTATCGAACTGCAAATTTTGAAAATATAATGAAATATCACAGTTGAAATATATTTCATGTTGTCTTCTACAAAGCCAGTATTCAATAACCTTAAAGTCATATATATTAAAATAAAACACCCTTTTATCAATCACTGGGTTCAGATATTCAGTCGATGATGATTTCCTTTCTAAAATATCATTCACCCATTACAGATGCAATACTGTGGAGGCACCGCCACAAGAATGTTCGGAAAAATTGAAAGCCTTAGTATCGTCGAAATCATATTGTGGGGCTGTAACAGATATTTCCGGAGTGTTTGGGGAGTGTGTGAAAGCACTGCCAGAAATGGCAAAGGAATTCTTTGAATCATGTCAGTTTGATGTATGCGCAGAGCAGGGAGACCCTTCGATGCTGCAAAACGTAAGATGTTCATCGCTAGAGGCATTCGCAGAGGAATGTGAAGAGAACGGAATAGCTGTTAAATGGAGAAATTCAAAACTGTGCCGTATGTAGAAGTTTACATTAAATAATATTCAATAAACATTTTTGTACATGCGATAAACGATAAAGTTCCAGACAAAAACAGAAATATATATTTTATATAAAATGTTTATAGATTATTTTAGATGAATTATTTTTGTGGGAAGTCTTTACCTTAGACCTGATGTCTATATGTGACTACCAAGAAGATCAGAGCGAATCTTCTCTTCAATATTCCTTTTTATTATTTTGATTTTTTTCTTTTTTAAATCAGCAATGAAATGCGAGGATCCAAATATGGAATACCAAGTTGAAGGTAGTGGTTGTCCAGCGACATGCATAGATCCTAATACAGATGAAAACTGCGACCTGGAACCCCGGGAAGGATGCTACTGTAAAGCTGGCTATGTAATGAGTGACGGGTCATGTGTCAAACAATCTGAATGTGGTTGTAGAAACAAAAAAGGGGATTATTATCCGGTATGAAAAAATGGTTTTTTTTTTTATAACTTTTTTGATTAACAAGCACAGCTAAATACAAAACGAGTTGTTATGCGGAAACCAAGTATCACTTATGATTTCCAGTTTAGTTTGAATGTCCCTGGTTGTACAATGTTGTGAGTGGTTTCCCTTTTTGTTTACATTATATTAAAGCTACAATGATGTTTACCTCGTGAATTTCTCTTACAGATTGGGGAAAAAGTAACATCTGCCAATTGTCTCTTTTCTTACGAATGCATGAAATTTAAGGGAAAAGCGGCAAGATTTGTAAAAAGACCATCCAAAAAGAAATGCGGAAGAAGAGCCATTTGTAGATTAGATAAAAGTGGAGATCGGTCATGTGTTTGCAGAAAGGGATACTATGGAGACGGTGTCAATTGCAAGAGTAAGCTCGATTTTCGAACCCATGGCGTTTCATTCGACTATTTTCTATCGTAATCATTATATAGCATTTTAATTTTTTATTGGAAAGGGCATTTGTATTCTTGAAATTATTACACAGTCTATAATCAACGAAGGCACTGAATTATGTGCCACTTAACCCCTGTACTAGTATCATGTGGCTTTGATGCTTTATATATTATAGATCGACAATCATCTTGTAAATGCAGTGTGATTTTTTTTGGGTGATTTCTTCATATTTTGGCATTCACGACGCGTTCGGCTATCTGTACGAGACACCTACCACCCACCCGGATACCAAATTGCATTTCTTTTATCAGAGGTACCAAGAATGTTCTCGAGATTCAGTGTTTTGGGTGACAGGGTTACATTGATTACGTCACATTCGAATTTTGCATTACATACAATAAAGTCCAAAGTTGTAATTCTACAATACCAACCGTTTTTGTACCAGCACCTAGAGGCCGCTCTTCAACATGTATGTGTCAGTTGTTTGCTTTGGTCAAGATATTTAATTACCCTTCAAATATATATTTTTGCATATTTTATAGGATTTTGTGGGAAGAAATCTGTATGTCACGAAAATGCTGTGTGCCAACGTCGACGGAAATGTGTTTGCAAAAAGGGCTTCACTGGAGATGGCATTGAATCATGTAAAAGTAAGGATAATAATGGTTAGACTTGCTTAAGTCCCTCTAGTTTGTTTTTAATTATCCAGCATAAAATAGAGAAGGTTTGTATATAATGCGAAAGAGGAATAGCCTCTATTTCTCGGGCTGTCTGGTGTTACTCTATTAAATAAAATAAAACACAAATAAAATAATTAAAATAGAGGGACTTGAGCAAGTCTAAAAATGGTGTGATGTGATTAAAATGATTCAGTTACGTAAAGCTTTAAAATATACATGCTCAGACAGATAATAATACTAAGATAAATAAAGATTGTACTTATATCCATATTTTACAGAAATCAAACAAACAAAAGGTGGTTGCAGAGACAAATGTCATAAAAATGGAGTTTGCAGGAAAGGTCGATGTCGATGTAAACGTGGTTTTTATGGCAATGGTGTTGAAAGTTGTGAAAGTAAGTTTCAGACTAATTCATGAGTGTTTCATACACAAATAAGATGATAAAGTTTTATTAATTACACCTAAGTACTAAGATAAGTGATATTTGAAATGCTTTGATCAGATATGTATCATGAATATGTAATGTGAAAATGCTATTAGATGTATGACGTTATTCAATGACATGAATATATACATATTGGAAAGAATGCTTGTCAACCTCGCCTTTAATAAACATGATTGAAATCGATATCTTGGTTCAGATAACATAAATACTGAAATGGAATCGTAAATATTTCATCGAAATACATGTATTATGTATCAAATGATTCGAAATATTCCACAGTAACTTACAAATGTCTAGAATCCTTCTACGCTCTTGCTTTCGCTTATTTAGCATATTGGTACCTATACCTCCCGCGTGTTTTGCATAACATTTTACGTATACATACCGTATATCATATGCATATCACTGAAGGCAGAAGTAATACATATTTGTATGTTCCTATATTTATTGTAATAGATATGGGTACAATATATTTGCTTATCAAAGTTTTACATCCGAACGCCCCTATTGCCGATTGTCATAAAATTTCATAAATCACTCTAAAAATTAGGGAGTATCTTCCTTATGCAAAGCTCTGTCCTTAAATGGATTCTTTGGTTTACTTTTTCGGCCACTCCACTCAGCTCAAATACTTATATATTATTAGAATTCCAGTCATTCGGCCATGAGCATCACTAAAGAGATATAAATTGTCTTAATGTGCACCTAGTGCACAAAATTATAGCATATATATGCTCTAATATTTATCGGAATAAATAGTAATTTCCCTTTTTAATAGATATGAAAATTATCGTAATGTGATAGATTTCCTATAGACGTATTATCATTATTCATTCATCTTGTTTTTTTTTTCGCCAAATAGCGAAAAACTTTTATTTTCGAAAGGCCCCATTTGGAATACTTGCTTTTAATGTCACTCTTGTGTGCGTGTTTGGGTTTGGTTGCAGTGTTATAATTACAGGACAAGATTTATTGCTCCTATTTTTCAGAATCCTGTTTATGTATGGCATCCGGCGACCCTCACTATAAGACATTCGACGGAAATATCATTCACTTCATGGGGACTTGTAAGTATACACTCACAAAATCAACAACAGCAAACGACGCATGCACATTCAATGTAGAAGTGAAGAATGAACGTCGAGGCAAAAACAAGCGTGTGTCCTTTACAAGATATGTTGATGTTGAAATATATGGAGTGTCCATTCGTATCAAACAAGGAGGAACCGTTTTAGTGAGTATCCATTATCCTCTGAAGTGGTTAAGTGGTTGAGTGGTAAACTAAAAGCGTAATAATTATCTTACTATTAGTATACTTTATGTATTTTTAACATTACATTTGCCTTTCTGATTTGTACCCCATTCCATTTGATGTGTGCCTGTGACACATTTTTACATATGCGTTGACCTATATGTATACTTTTGCATTAACTACACGATTGGCTACCAAACAGAAGACAACTATTGTTTCCTAGTTTTTATGAATGATGAATGACCACATAGTGGTACACTGCATTTAGTGCCATGGTGACATTACATTAAGACTTTTTCGTATTTCACATTTTACATTCTTAATTACAAATAACATTGACTTGATTACCATATCAATTACACTTGACAAATTTACAACATGGAATTGTCTGTTTTGTTTTCTTTCGTGAATGCATAAAACTTCAAAGTGATGATTCGTTATTCACGTGATACAGAGATTTTTTGCACGTATCGGACGTCATGACCGTTGTAACATCAAAGAATTCTTTTGGAAGCGTTTTCCCCTTCGTTTCTCGTAGTTTTCCATAGAACTGATTTACGTCACCGGTGGTCTACGTCTGATATCTATATAAAGGGAAGATAACTCTGAAAAGACTGGATTTACTGTTTGTAATTTTTTAATAATATCTTTTAATAACAGGTAAATGGTGAAAGAAAATATTTGCCAGTTAAAATGAAAAAAGGCGTTCTGAAAGTTTTCAAAAGTGGACGGTATACACAAGTGTGGTCAAAATGTGGTATTAAGGTTAATTTTGACGGTCGTCATGCTGTCAGTGTTGTGGTGCCAAAGCAGTATCAAAACAAGCTGACAGGATTGTGTGGAACTTGCAATGGCAATAAAAAAGATGACTTTACCACTAGAAATGGAACGTACGTCGGTGGTATGAGAAACAGATACTCCTTGGTAGGAAATAGTTTTAAAGTCAATGATGAGTCATCTCCAAATGAAAAGTAAGTGCAGATTGAAACCCTTTGTTTGCATGCTTGATGTGATGATTCAACTCCTAAAAGAATTATGTATTTAAGAAATATATTGGTAGGGTCATCTGTATTTCAGTCTGTGTCTAAATGAATCAAGAAGCATTAATGTTTGACAAATTATTCGTAAATGATATTTTAAATAAATGCAAAATACGAAAGTAACTTGTGTCACATGACTATGGCACTAACAACAATGTACCACAGTGGACATTCACGGACCCCTGAAATTCAGAGGTGAGACCAGGTGCCCGGGAGGGGTGAGCGTCCCCTGTTTGGCTAGCCACACCCGCCGCGAATGTCCTTACACACAGACGAAACAAGAATAATTCAACGCTGTATATTTAAATGAATGTGAACAAACACTGTACAGAGAGTGTCAAAGCCACATAACATCAGGAAAAAGGTATAATGACACTTAAGTCAAACCCTCCTCGGGGAACTGTTTTACGAGCTCCACACTGCAAAGGGAATAATTGTGACATTAAAGAATAAACATTGTTTGTTTTATTTATTTATTATTTTTATTTCTATTTTATTTCTAAGCAAGTATCAAACTATATCAAGTCGACATGGAAATTGCGAAAGGAACATATATGAACTAGAGTGAAAATCATATACTCAATGTTTTTCTCATCTTTAATACATATGACTCTATTTTATCCTCTCTTGGGCGTAATTTTAAAAACAGATATAAATTACAGGTGCAATACAGTGGAAGCACCACCTCAACAATGTTCAGAAAAGATGAAAGCTCTGGTGGCGTCCAAGGAGTATTGTGGGGCTATAACAGACAAATCCGGAGTGTTTGGAAAGTGCGTCAAAGCAATTCCAGACATTGCCAAAGAATTCTTTGATTCGTGTCAATTTGATGTTTGCTCAGAAGACGAAGATCCTCTTATGATACAAAAAATGAAATGTTCATCTTTAGAATCATTTGCAGAGGAATGTGAGGAAAACGGCTTTATCATAAAGTGGAGGAGTTCAAAACTATGCCGTATGTATGACAACACAGTTAATCATATAACAACATCAAATTATTATTTAAATTATTCATTTTGTGCTTAACGACGGGTGTGACCTATCGGTGGGGGATACTTACTCCTCCATGACAGCTGACTCCAGCTCTGTTTTAACAGGGCCCTCTATTGCTTGTATTATATACAGTCATGTTGTCTGGACTTTGGGTTGTGGGTTGTGGTTACGGAATCTCAGATTTCTACTTAATGCTAACAATGGTCATTTTCATGATTTGGATAAGGATACAAATGCAAGAAGAATTTCCCTCTTGATGTTTCCCATTCTTAATGTATTTCTTCGATATTTTGACTAGTATGACATATATAAGCATAAATATTGACATTTACATATTCTCTCGGTCATACATCCAAATATGAAATGAAAAATAAACAAACAAAAGACACTGTCTATATGCATTTTCTAAAAAAAGCATAATAATTATGAATAATTTAATAATTTCAAAAGATCAAAAAGATATTACTAAAAATAATATTATATAAAATGACGCTCTTTAATTATTTATAATGTAGATATTATTACTTGACTAATTGGAGTTAATAACATAAAAAACTGTATTAAATCGAAACGAGTAAAAGTATGTGTAATTGTATTTGCATACATAATAAGTTAAGCAACTATCTAGTTTCGAATCATGCACGATTCCACTTTTGTCAATTAAATGTTTTCCATATAAAATACTATAATAAATTGTACTGTCTAACATAATATACAACCATTTACAACGAATTTTACTTCTTTGTCTCAAATTGCCATTTGGAATACTCTCATATCAACAAAATTTTATGACCCCTCCTGATGTCAGTAAACAATTTTAAAAAAACTTGACAGTTTATCTATAATTCAAAATCTTAATGCTGAGTAAGTAACAGTTCCATATCAAATCTCAGAGTTTTTGCATTTCAATCCACAAAAATAATGAATTATCTAAGCTTTCTTATATCGTCTCAGCCATGAAATGTGAAGATCCAAATATGGAATACACAGCTGATGGCAGTGGATGTCCAGCAACATGTTTAGCACCTAACTCTAACGAGGAATGCGACTTAGAACCGAGAGAAGGCTGCTTCTGCAAACCTGGATATGTAATAAGTGATGGAGCATGCGTAAAGGAAACAGAATGTGGTTGCATTACTAAAGAGGGAGACTATTATCCTGTAAGATAATCTAAAATAGCAATCGTAAACTTTTTGTATCTTATGTAAACAAATTATTTACTTACGAAGGTCGATGCGTTTATGTTTTTAATGTTCTACGTTTTAAAGTGCTATTAGAATGCTGGAGAATTTTGCGTTTTCATGTAATACTAATTGACTTATTCCTCCATTGATAGAAAGAAAAAAGAGGAGTTACCGGCTCAGTTATGTGGCAGAAGTCACCATGGAGCTATACAAAATTACAACTTTTCCTGCTTCAGTATTTCTCTGGGAGATGTTTTAAAATACCGATTTGCCTAGTATCACGAACAAAATAAAAGACTTCCGGTTTAACTTGTTACATAACCTTTGTACAACTTTTAACGTCATTTAGTATGACGTCACAATTCAAAGTTTAACGTAATAATGAAAAATCAGGGAAAAGTAGCACCTGTACAACTTCTGATGTCACATATTATGGTGATTAACTACTGAAAAAAGCTATCGAACTTTTTATTGCTTATTGTATATATATTGAGTCGGGGTCACGCATGAGCATAATATTTTGTGAGCGACTCGTTTATGTAAATGGGCACATGATATAGAAAAATTGTGATCATTCTAATAGCACTTTAATACCATTAAGTCCCCTGGTGTATATAATGATCAAAACTTTAATACCCATCATCGAGTGAATGGCTATTTTATATTTCTTTAGACCAAAGTTTAAATCTTGGTTAAAGGTAAAAATTAATTCTTTGTTATATCAAAACTATTGAAATGGGGGTAATTCTTCTATAGATTGGTGCAAAGATTACAGCTGCAAACTGTGAGTTTGCGTATGAATGCACTAACAATACAGGAAGAGCTGCATTCGTCAAAAAGTCCACCGGAAAGAAATGTGGGAAGGATGCCAAATGTAAACTCGATGGAAGTGGACAAAGGTCATGCATCTGTAAAAAAGGATATTATGGGGATGGTGTTAATTGCAAGAGTAAGTATCTCTGTTCATTTGTTCTTTATTTTGGGTTTTAATGACTGATCTCTGATACCAATTTACATCCGCCTCTTACAGGTAATCTCGTATTCCAAAACTTAACAGTATCACATCATTTAGAATTTTATAATTATGCAATGAATAGTATTACTTTCAATATGTCTAGCTAATTATGTAACCATGTGTCTGAAAATTCATTTTAAAATCTTTTGAAGGGTTTTGTGGGAAAAGTTCGATTTGTCATGAGAAAGCTAAATGTAAAAAAGGACAATGTGTGTGTGATAAAGGATTCACTGGAGATGGGATTAAATCATGTGACAGTAAGCATACTTAACTCAAATGTTTGACTTTTCATTTATCTTAATCAAATATTACTCAGATCATTATATTTTCAATAAGACTTTTGTGAAAATCCTTCAAATAATTATTTTCCTTTTGCAGAAATTAAAAAACCAAAACGAGAATGTAAACGGAAATGCCATCAAAACGGAGTCTGTAGAAAAGGTCGATGTAGATGCAAACGAGGTTATTATGGTGATGGAGTGTCTTCATGTGAAAGTAAGACATTTTCAAACACTCTAAACATTATTTGGTACTTTTTGAAAATTACCTTTTAGGCAGGAATAATAAGTATGATATTGTCGTACCTTAATAGAATAATCCCTTATTTTACTTCATTTACTCAACAGGTGACTCAGGGAAACATGTAATTTCTATTCCTGAGTTCCATGTTCAGACGTGGGGTTAAAATTTTAAAAAGCCTACACATAGATCCTGCCAAAATTTCAAGAGCAATTAATTACATAAAACAGATATAACAAATATAAAAGATAAAATCTGCTATTCTTATTCAGTACATCATTTTTTAGAATCATGTTTATGTTTGGCTTCTGGAAACTCCCATTACAAAACGTACGATGGCAGCATAATTCACTTCATGGGTACTTGTAAATACACACTGACAGCATCTACAACGCAAGGCGACGCATGCGCATTTAATGTGGAAGTGAAAAATGAGCAAAGAGGAAACAACTCCCGCATCTCCCATATACGTTACGTAGACGTGAATGTTTACGGATTATCTGTGCGTCTTTTACCTAAAGAGAAAGTATTGGTAAGTTAAATCATCAATAAATGACAAAAGAGATGGCTTTTTAAAAACATATATATATATATATATAAATGCATTTTGGTTCAAAACCTGTTGTTTGTATAGTGGTAGTCCCCTTTCAAATCTATTGAATTTCTCTATGCATGAACGTTAACATGAAACATAAACTTCTAAATCATGAAAAGCACGCAATAAATCCTGTCTCTTTGAATTTGTCGATGAAATACAGGTGAATGGACAAAGAAGATATCTACCAGTTATGGAGAACAGGGGAGTGTTCCGTGTTTTCAAGAGTGGACGTTACGTGCAAATCTGGACAGCATGCGGCATAAGGATTAACTTCGATGGACACAGTGCCGCCAGTGTTGTTGTACCACGTGAATATAGCAACAAAATGGCCGGCCTTTGTGGAAACTGTAACGGAGACAGAGATGACGAATTTACTACTAGAAAGGGTGAAGATGTTAGGAAAATGAAAAACAAACATTTTCTGGTCGGGAAAAGTTTTAAAGTAACCGATAAATCATCTCCGCTTGAAAAGTAAGATTGTTTCACACGTTATTGAAATTCTTCACTTAAGTTTTGAGTAGTTAAGTAGAGTATATGAAAGTAACCGCAGAAATGCTAATTGTTTTCTTATTCCTAGGACTATATTTGATGCTTTCATAATGGTTAATAAAACATTTAGGTGTATTACCGAAGATGAAATTGCATCTCGTACTAGTAATTGAGACGTCTGTTTATGTTCATGTCCTACGAGTTAATCTACTGAGCAGAAATCATATTCCTGATCTTCTTCAGTGTTTAAAGGTATCGAACGAATAACGATTTAATGCCAATCAAGAACAAATATCTTAAGCACATTACGTGATAAAAAAGAAATGCATATTCAATGTGCATTAAAGTTGTAATATAAAACGACGTGAAAACTATACTGTGGTATGCATATATACTACCATAAAAATTTATTACCATTTGAATAAATAGATCCATTCACAACGACATATGCACTACAGTGATATTAAACATTCAACTATAGATCATAACAAGTACGTGTTTTCATATACATGTAACATATCGAGATCTAAGGTTTATCATTGACTCATTTAACTTTAAGATGCAGCACGATAGAGTCGCCTCCCGAGGAATGTTCGAAGAAAATGGAAGCTGTGGTTGCGTCCAACAATTACTGCGGTGTTATTTTGGACAGGAAAGGAGTGTTCGCAGAATGTATTAATGCATTTCCTGATTTAGCTAACAATTTCTATACATCGTGTAAATTAGATATATGTGCAGTGGGAAAAGATCCATTAAAGATAGAGGAGACCAAGTGTGAATCTGTAGGAGCATTTGCAGAAGAATGTGCAGAAAATGGAATAGCCATAAGTTGGAGAAATACTAAACGATGTCGTAAGTCTCATTTGTTCTTGTTTCATTAATTCTTTGGTTCCCTTTTCGATCATTTTGGTTTCAACACTGCTCTTCAAATATTCATATATTATGAGAATTCCAATCATTTGGCCACGAGCATCACTGAAGAGACATAAGTTGTCGAAATGCGCATCTAGTGCACAAAATTAAAAGGTAAATATGATCTATATTTATTCTATTTTGCATATTCACTATTTATCATTTATGTTGTCATTGCATAAGAATACCATCACTTTTGTAGGATGCAGTAATGTGAGATAATACGATTTTGTTGTCTACCAAGTGCAAGTTTTAAATTGAAAAATATTTGATAATAATTTTTCTTCGATGAATGTACCTCGGTTATTTTTGTCTAACAGCATTAAACTGCAAGGATCCTAATATGGAATATTTACCTGACGGAAGAGGCTGCCCAGCAACATGCGCTGATCCTACATCATCTGCATTAGCTTGCAGCTTAGAACCACGGGAAGGATGCTTCTGTAAATCAGGTTACGTGCTGAGTAATGACGCATGCGTAAAACCAACTGAATGTGGATGTAAAAACAAACACGGTGACTATTACCCGGTATGTGAATATTAACGCTGTCGTGTATACTCTATTTCCTTGATATACGTTTTAAAATCTCTATATAGAATACATTTTCAACAAAAAGGCAAGATTTTGATATAGATGTTGCAAAAGCAAGCATAAAGATATTTAGCTCAGCCGTATGAATAATGTCATCGCAGACAAAAAATGTCAAACAATAAAAATATTGAAAGACATCACAAAAATCAGTTGTAATGCAGTTGAGGCGCCTATTTTTGGCGGCCAATTGAAATAACGCTAATTAGGCAATTGGCGTCCTTAAAAAGCATATACTTCGATGAAAGTTTTTATTCAATACAGTCAAATCTATGTATAAAGGCTTGACTTGGGTAGACTTGTAATGACATTTATACAAAGATGACAAACAGTTTTCCAAGAAAAGAAAACAGAAAATTCGAAAGTAACCTTTACATGCAGGTGATCATTTTAAAGACATGGCCCTTTCGACTGGTTTTACCTATTACCGTGAAATGAATGAAAGTGTAATATGGAAATCGAAAAATGAAAATAATTTTCTTTACAGAGGGTTTTTTTTCATTCTAATTTATTTCAATATTACAGTTTCTCCTACAATTTAAAACATACAAATATGGAAATAGTCTTGTCTCCTTTATAACTATTCATATATTACAACATTTTTAAAGTTGTATACCCTACAATTTGATACAAATTCAAAAATTAGGGCATGTAAAACAAAACCTGTATTTTTCTCGTATGGCTGAAGTTATCAGCTTTGCATTAATAACATTTTTTGTTGCTTCCAACCCTCGGAGATATCAAAATAAAAAGAAAATACTTCGTAAATAAAGTGGGTATTCCATAAATACAACCATAACCTGACTCTGCGCATGCGCAATTTAATCAAAACAAATACGATGAAGGGAGAATCCAAAAGAAAACAATTTCAGTAAATTCTAACTTTAGCAGACTTGAATGCAGATTTTTAAAGTTACTTGTCAAGTTTATTTACTTCGCCCTCCATCAGTGTCCATGATACGGCGGCTTCCGAATTAGATCACGTGATAAGTTGGTTGTAAACATTCTGTTTACAAACATCGCGTTTTAGACATCCATATCTCACTTAATACGACGAATTTAATCACAACATTTGCAAGGGTCCTTATCTAATATGTTTTAGGCTTATACATATAATCAAAACAATTTAGAATAAATCAACCTATAATATGCACTATACTAGCCAACATAGGGTATACAGCTTTACGTGGCATGCTACATTGTCAATCAGAAGATACTTGATAATAAATAATACATAGTCAAATATCCATACTTTACAATTTCGAATTTTATACTATTTTTTACCATATGCCCATATTCTTTGGCACCTTAAATATATATTTACAGATAGGCGCTAAAATGGCGAGTAAGGACTGCAGTGTTACATACAAATGCCAGAAGAAGAACGGAAAATCTGCAGCAAAATTTATTAAAATCTCTAAAGGAAAGAAATGCGGAAAGTATGCCTCTTGCCAATTTAATGATAACGGCGACAAGACTTGTGTTTGTAAAAAGGGTTTCTATGGCAATGGCTACAGATGTCTACGTAAGTAAACATGTCATCAAATGTAAATTAAGTGTAAATTGCAAATTCTATAATATATTTATTAATTTTCCCGTTACTTAATATATAACATACTGTGTTTCAAAAAAGCAAAAAAAGTATGAAGTAAGTGTAAAATTAATCTCTTCATATTTTTCAATTTTTGCTGATTTTAGTATTATATAAACTTGCTGCAAGAAATAAATTACTTTGGAAACTTGTTTAGGTCTTTGTGGTGGAAAACAGAAGTGTCATCCCAAGGCGTGGTGTCGGCATGGACAGTGCACGTGCGGTTATGGTTACTATGGAGATGGCGTTAAATCATGTGAGAGTAAGTGACTGTAATGCGTTTTAGTTTTGTATAATAAAAACTGTATCATGTTTTGTGCATGATAAATAAGTCATTATGATGGCAACCAACACTTCAAATTGGAATATATGAACATTCCGTTTACTGTAGGATTATCAATAAATCAACTTAGGAATTTCGTAGAAGATAAAAATTAGTGTAAACAGAATTAGTGCTAAAAATAAAGACAGAATTTTGGTTATTTCACATTATTTCCAGTGTCCAATTTTCCAATAAAACGCGGATTGTAATTCAGATATTACCTACATGGAGAATTTTCTCTTTTTTTTTCATGTCTTGAATTCATTTTTAGGAATGTGCTTTTGTTCTGCTTCCGGTGATCCGCACTACCGCACATATGATGGTCAAATGATACACTTTATGGGAACATGCAAATACACTATGACTCAATCTCTGACCACCAATGATGCCTGTGCATTCAAGATCGAAGTAAAGAACGAGCATCGGGGAATAAATCGCCGTGTCGCCTTCACGAGAATGTTGGATATCGAAATATACAATAAGACAATACGCCTGGGCAAGAACAGAAGAGTATATGTTAGTATGTTAAATGAAATTATTACAGTTATATTTAATTAATTGTCTTTTGAAACTCAAGAAAGGTTCACTGTGCTTGTTCAACAGGTACATTATTTCATTCCTCCTTTCTTCCTATCCAGCATTATGGTATTGGTACCAAAGGAACTCTGATGTTTTACTAAAGTTATGATACACAGCTTTTTCATTTCTATTTCTATGTATTTATTTATCTTTTTCTTTATTGATTAAGAATGCACTATTTGATGTATATTCGCTAACTTTCAAAAATCCCAACTAATATAAAATTGAGTAGTGTTAGCTTAACATATTTCTAATACGCTCCGAATTATGCCCTCAGAATTAGACCTGTATATAAATGTTAAATAGGCCTAGGCATCTCTACTACCTTTCGAATTTTGAAAAGTACAATCGCCAACAAATTTTCCATTCCAAGTTCCGCTGAACGTAAATTTAAATTTTCGTATGAAGTTAACAAATATAAAACAGTATATCAAATATAATTTTTTTTTCATTGTTTAGTACAAAACCAACTTTGCAAGGAATAAGAAGTTTTAAACGTAAATATATCTATGATTATAAAACATGAATGTGTATCTACTTCGGTTTAAACTTTTGAACAGCCTCCTCATACTATTTACAAAACATAAAGATGGATGTTAAGATGTATGTGCCGGTTGAGTGCTTCTGATATTTATGAAGAAACAAATTGGAAATTATTCTTGAACTAAAGAGTATCTCCCTCATTTATACGCACCAGAATTAATACAAGGATATATATTTTCTGATATTTGATATAACATTTCTACAGATTGACGGAAGAAGAAAAACATTACCCATTGAAGAAAACGGTGGCAATCTATCCATTTTCCTAAGTGGGAGATACGTCCAAGTTGTCACTGGTTGTAACATAAGAGTCATGTGGGACGGGAAATCTGTTGTCCGGGTTGCCGTTCCTTACAGATACAGCAAGAAAATGAACGGTTTATGTGGAGACTGCAATCGAGTTAAAGATGATTACAAAACTAAAGAAGGCGAAAATGTTTGGAGAAAGAAGAACAAATATGTATTAATAGGAAGCAGTTACCAGGTTCCTGACGATTCCGATTCTCCATCGAAAAAGTGAGCTGCTTCAAAACTGTCCAATATTTTTGAAAAGTATTTCTGGTAGTATTGAACATTTCAGAATGGATGTGCTTTAAACTTGATATAAAACATTTAGAACACAACTTTACTGTTATGTTTCATTCATTAAATCCATGATATCAATACATCTGTAAAGAACATGTTTAACATCATTTACAATTAAAAATTTTCTTCATGTAGAATTCAGTATAATTTACTAAATGGCATAATGATAGATATTGCGTTATCTGTATGTTTTGGGCATTCATGCAAGACTGAAGAGTCAAGTGGGGGACGCTAACTGTTACCCGGGATTTGAACTAATATATAATCATGTACTTCATTATCACCTGTGATTTTACATCATTTACCTCATATTTCGAGTTTCGATGTAAATATTTTCTTTAACTTCTAGATGCAAAACAGAAGAAGATTCAGTCCAATGCACAAGGAAAATGGAAAAAGTTGCATCTAGACTTGACCATTGTGGATTTATGGACACAAAAAGAAAATCATCGTCTCCTTTCAAATTCTGTCTGTCTATAAAACCATTGTTTGCAGCTCAAATGTACGAGTCATGCAAATTTGATGTTTGTTCCTACTTCGAAGATAAAGCAGCAGTACAAGAAGTTGTATGTCGAGCGTTTGAGAACTTCAATACTGAATGTTCAGAACTTGGAGTAGCAATAAAATGGAGAACAGACAAATTTTGCCGTAAGTATTTGTACTGTTCATAGAATTGGAAAAGATGTGCAGATATATAATATATATGTATTTTTATAAGTTTTTAATCATCTAATTAAAATCGCGTTTTGTTTTGAAAGAGATAATTCATAGTTAGTGCAGCTCAAACGGTAAGTTTCTTGGCTCCTGGCCGGTGGAGTCCAGATTGGAATCCCATCGGTGACTTGGAGTTTTGTCTTTGAATAAGAGAGAAAAACCAGACGCCGGATGTGGTTGTCACCATATCAGTTAAAATGTCTCTGTGAGACAACCCGCAAATAGCTTAAATTATGCTAATTAGACAACAATTTATTGGTACTGTCCATTTACACATACTCTTTACTTTGGAATTATATTTGCTAAAGTTATTAATTACGTCATTAAACTACAAATGATAGTGTTTCAATAATGGAAAATTTTCTGCTAAATCCATCATTCCTTTTATTTAATGGAAGCTAAATGGCAGTGTAGAGGATTAATTATTTTTTAATATTATGTATATTTGGCTACTTGCGACCGTTCAGATTTATAATTTAATTTTTCTTGTCAATGTAATTTATTATTGATATTTTTAACATGTGTTAATATTGTTCACAATTAACAGCCCTCAAATGTGGAGCAAATCAGGTCTACAAGCCCTACATGAACGGCTGTCCTGCCACGTGTGCCAATCCAACTGCAGGGAAGTCGTGTTCAGTAAAGGGAACGGAAGGTTGTGCTTGTCGTCCAGGATATTTACTGAGTGGTACTGAATGTGTCAAAAAAGATCAATGTGGATGCAAGCTCAAAAATGGAGACTACCTTCCAGTAAATATTACATTTTCAGAATTTAAAGTCAGAATAAATGATAATTTACACAACCAATTTTTATCAACCCATTTTAATTGGGTAATTGTTTTAATGTATTATGTTACGTGTTTTAATCAATATTCAATTGATAATACTTTCAATTTTTCTCGTTTGTCTTAACGCTTTCTTTGGTTGTGTTTCCGTTAAAATTATATTTTTTTCTAATTATACATTAGTATTACATTACATTGTTGAATTATATTTCAGGATCGAAAGTTGAATATTAGAAGAACAGTTGCCAAATAGCCTATTCCAAAATTTCCATAAATTTGATTTCAAGATTTTGTTAATTTTCTAAACATAATTTCTCCATTTTATCTGTTAATTTGCATTGTAGACACAATCTCTCCATTGGAGCAAATCGTAATTTCAACATATACGGACCAAATGAGATCAAATTCTATGAATGATAAACTCACATTTTTGTTCTTATGACAGTTGAATGCAAAACAAGAGTCCGATGATTGTACCTCATCTTATAAATGCCAGCGCTCATCTCATGGTACATCTCTCACTAAAATATCGTCAGGCCGAAGTTGCCATAGGAACGGCAAGTGCGATAAGGTAGATGGCGTCCAGCAATGTGTTTGTAAGAAAGGATATATTGGAGACGGTGTGGATAAATGTGATCGTAAGCACTGTTTAATTCGTATAGTTATCGTATATTGTTTAGAGGACCATACATTATCCTAGTTTTTGAGTCGGCTTCGGTGAAGCCGCACGCATTGCAATCGCTTTCTTTTCAGGGGTTATAACTTTCACAACTGTACAGGAGATGTAATACGCCGATGAAAAATTAAGTGCTAAATAATCTCTGATATCATCTTCAAAATTCTTCATAAGAAGATATATCTGTAAGATTTATGACGGTCAGATAACTCAAGCTATACATTGACAATGTTTTTACCTAAAAAGGATGTGCAAACCTTGCGTAATAGCATTGACGATGGTTTTTTTCACCTGAAAAGGATGTGCTAACCTCGCATAATAATACTAATTTATTCAGTACTTTCCTATTCGGATACTCGCTGTATATTAGTTCGCTATCGGAATGGTTCTAATTCGTATTTTCATTTTCGTTTAAAGCAAATTTTGAGTCGGCGCTCTCATAGAGCGCTAGACTCAATGGCATCGCTTTTCAAATTCTCGCTTTTCAGGGGTTATAACTTTCACTACCGATATAGATCTGAAAAATAAAGTGCCGAAAAATTACTGATGTCTTAAAAATTCTTGATCAGCACAATGTACCTTTAGCTCAGTTAATTTAAGCTAAACATAAACTAGTTTCAATAACTCGAAAAAGGAGTTGCAATAATGTTTTCAAATTTCGCGTAATAATATGTAGCTGTGACTACTTTACGATGTGCTTACCACCGACACCGTCGGATGTACTCGATTGTGTAATTCTCCGGACAAAGCATTTGTCTTGATCTTGTATCACTTGTTTTTATCGAGATATTTTAATTAAAGTTTTCCCCAACATGTTCTGGAACTTTAGTTCTTTTTCACATATATGACAAATTTAAAGATCGATCTTCCCGCATTTCCTCTGATAATGAAAATGCATTATAAATATTTAGCTAAATGTTGTATGTTTCTAAATATAAATGATGTTAAAACATTATGAGAATCGTGAATAAGATGGTTATTTAATGTCCCACTTGAAGGAATATCGTTCCTTGGCTCAGCTACGACTCGTGACAACAATGCAGTAAAACTTGTTGCCATGAAGTTGTTGATTGCACGTTCATTTCGGATAAAAGCAATTGCAAACTCTTTGCCGTAAGATAGTATGAAGAGAGCAAATTTTATTAGCATTTTGTACATAGGTATAATGACGATGTAGTTGCAACAAAGACCTAATTTTTGTCCCCCTAAAATGTGTAAGGCAAACTGTTTCCGGTTAAATATGGATAGTATATTTCTTTGGCGAATTTAGAGGGGGATACAATCCTTGCAGCCTCCCTCCCCCCTCTTTTTGGTCGTTAAAATTTTACCCAAACATATGTCATTTTCGACCATTTTAGCGCTGCAAACTCCACCCTTTCCAGACCCGATAGTGCAAAACATTAGTCATGTATTTTACTATTTACTACTTGGATGCATTAAAGAAGAAGTCCTAGAAGTCATTACATGGATTTACAATAATACTTAAAAGAGGTAGATAGGTTGGGGTAGAATTTCCTCTAAATCTGCGCTATTTGTAGTTACGCCGCATGAAGTAAATGAAACGCATAATAGTTTGAAATTTAGTCTAATCGGGTATTCACGCCAAACTAATTATACGCCAGGAGATACGCCGTTTGATGAAACTGGGCCGAGGTCTCATTCCTTATGTTGATGTGATTACATTATGAAAATAGAGAACAACATATAGCATTGGCCAATACATAGATCTACGTTCATTTAATACATGTATACACATAAAAAGTTCACATCGAAAGTCTGAACGACGCATGCGCAGACTAGTTGCTAGGGAAAAATTGTCATAAATTTGTTCGTAAGTTTTTGTCGTAAGATTTCACTTACGAATGCGTTCGTGAAAAGCACTTTTAGAATTCACTTACGGAGTTCGTAAGTTAAAAAACTTACGACAATTCGAAGGAGATTTTTTGTGAAAAGGGCTACAGCTTTGTTTTTGTTTTGTTTTTTTCTAAACATGTGTCAATGATATTCCTAAATGCCCACTTATATCCTTAATAGCTCTTTGTGGCGGAAAATATCGGTGTCATAAGGATGCCAGATGTGTGGAAGGGGTATGCCTCTGTGGCCGAGATCTGTATGGGGATGGCGTCACTTCCTGTCAAAGTATGTATATTATATTATATTATATTATATTTTATTTTATTATATTATATTATATTTCATATATTATATTTCATATATTATATTATATTATATTATATTATATTATATTATATTATATTATATTATATTATATTATATGAACATTTACTTCTCAATGAACGCTTGTGTGGTGACAGTGTTAATGTATGCATAACTTTAGATTTAAACTGGTAAAAACCACCAACTATTTGGTGGTCCTTGTTCAGTGGTACTTAATAGCGCAGATTCTTAAAAGTGCTCAAAGGTAATTCTTTAAATACAGAAGAGTTCAATCTAGAATTAGAACACCTTAAATATTTATTGTCTGGTCTTTCGTGAATATAGAATTTCCGAGTTTTCGTAGTGTTCAATTCAACAATATTAATAAATATTAGAACATTTTTACGTGATAATTTTGTGCACCGAATGCGTATTTCAACAACTTATGTCTCTTCAGTGATGCTCATGGCCTAATGATTGGAATTTTAATAAAAAAAAATATTTGAGGAGCAGACTTAAAACCAAAGTGGCCGAAAAAGTGAGCCAAAGAATCATTCCAAGGACAGAACTATGCATGAGAGAGATATTGCTTATTTTTACAGTGATTTACAAAATTTCAGACTGAAAATTTGAAGTATATATTTTACGCGAGTACAAATAATTGTATATGATATTCTTCAACCTTAGTGACATATTGCATTCGAGACCAAACCAAACACTTAGACATTTCATGTTAACAATATATCTGTTTCAAAATAACGGTATATCAATATAATATACTCGTGATTGATTTGTTCTGAATGAGTAACCTTGTTTCGCCACAGAGACATGTACATGCACCGCTAGCGGGGATCCTCACTACCGCACGTTTGATGGTCAAATGATTCATTTCATGGGGGATTGTAAATACACACTAGCAGAATACACCAAAAGTAAATCGTGTAAATTCAACGTGGAGGTGAAAAATCTACGGCGCCACGAGAATGACAAAGTATCGTTTACGAGATTAGTAGATGTCAAATTACCAGGAATTACTATCAGACTCCATCAGGGTAAACGCCTTACGGTAAGAGAGTGATATGAATATGATGCGGTAATTATGATATACACATTTTCTGCTATTCAAATGTCCGTCCGTCCGTCATCCACATGTCGCACCTTATCCTGCATGCTGTTAATTATTTCAAACTTCAAACAATTTTGATATTTTGTTCAGGAGATCGGGATTGTTTACGTAATTTTTTACATATAACTTAAAACTACTTGCCTTGATTTACTTCAAATCTCACGGGGTTGTGTCTTATTGACAAAGACGATTTTAGTTCTTCAAAGACTGCGCCACAACTTAAACAATCTTTCACTGAAAACGCAATCCACCTTAACAAAACCAACTGACAGATTAAGGAATGAATCTTGGAATGAAAACATGAGAAAGACATAGGGATCACTTCGAACATCATTTAAAAAAAACTTCAGAAATAATGCAGTTTTTCTAAAGTAAATTGAATTTAAATATAATATATCGTTTGTATTTTTGAGCTTTCATTGGGAGTATAACCGGCAAAAAGAACTCGTTAATTTCTCCCTGGCTCTTGATTTATGACCTTCATATGTCTTAAACATTGTTGTGAGAGTCACAGTGAAATTGCATCATTTACATTTGTTGTTTGCCTAGATTTATCAATATGAAATTCATTAACATCTGTATCTTCGGTCTGTATAATTGAATGTACTATTTTGATACATTGATGCAAAAACAGTAACAGTCTGCTTTTTAATACAGATTAATGGTATCCGACAATACACACCATACGAACTGGACGACGGAAAAGGTATGGTCGTCACCAGGGGTCGCTTCATAACTGTCATGACAACATGTGGACTGATAGTGAGTTTTGATGGCCTACATTATTTGACTGTCACAATTCCCGAGTCCTTAGGTAAAGGTACCAAAGGAATCTGTGGTAACTGCGATGGCAACAAGAACGATTACAAGACAAAATCTGGAAAAGATGTCAGTAAAAAGAAGAATATGTACTCTCTGATCGGGGATAGCTTTAAAGTCTTTGATGATTTGGCGACATCAAATACAAAGTAAGATTGTCCGACAGGCTTTTTTCTTTTTCTTTTTTCTTTTTTTTTTTCTTCTTTTTTATATTTTTATTTATTTCCTATGATTGTTGCCTGTGGTGAGGATACTTCATCTATGTATGATATTTCTCGCAAACGCTGCTATTCACATATTTACATTAATATTGGTAATATATGATTGAAGAATTGCATAATCGCTTACGATAAAACCAACGTCATAACCCATAATACATTCAAAAATTTTCAGACCTGTTCTCATAAAAGAATTGGGCATTAATTAAAACTCGAAGCGGATGCTTATGGCTGGCGAGTCCCAATGAATGGCATTATTATCTGGTAACCTTCCTGAAACGATAACGTTACATGCACAACGGCAATAAATATTTAGTAGAATATATCAAAATTTTTAATCATTTATTTTTGTGCTGCCCATACAAATCGTAGCGCTGTCAGTAATATACTCGATCCCGTTCGAGTAGTTCCCGGTTCGAATTCCATGGATGGCTTGTCGGTGTTCTACCTTTCAGCTGTGACAGTACATACCGAGGTCCCATATGCATGTAACGGTATACGTCGCCACATGAAAGGTAATTTACTGCCTCGGGTGGGGGTGGATGTATTGCAAAGTCTTCTCTCTGCAATGCATCAGACAAATATCGTCACCGTATAAGTGCAATCACTTATTGGTGACATAGAACTAGAAACGAACAAGACGTGCTCATGAAACTCTTCATATCCCCGCACGGCAAAGTAAAAGTATGCAAAAGTAGATCAAAAATCACGGTCTTTTTATGTCAATGGAAAAGTTCTGTGACAAAGAATATACATGTGCAATATATAAGCATTTTGTCTCATTGTTCACAAGTTATAACCATTGTTCATAAACATATAAGATAGAATAAGTAGTCCTCCAAAGGGAAGTAAAATACACTAAAAGAAACAACACAAACACTCTTTGCCGCAAATTTTCGGCCTCCTGGCCTTTATCAAGCAATGGTTAGAAAAGTACAGAAGAACTATGTAACATCCATCTTTACATGTCTAATATCAACAAGCTTCTAAATTCCTATAAACGTTGACGTCATAACGTCATTATTACGCGCGTAAGTATGGCATTAAAATAGACTAAACAACAAAAAAATACAAGCATAAATATATGAAAATATATATAAATATCACAATCTGATCGACCAACCGACCGTACGACAGACCGACCGGGCGATAGCGGCAAAGTAACACCCCCTCATTACCGGAAAGGGGGGTGCATTAAAAGAAAACTAAGCATAGAATCACCACAAGAAATAAATAGTTCATAAATTAGTTATACAATCACATGTTAGTTAGTTTTAATATTACATCCATTAGGCCTGCGTGTTTCCAAATCTCTTATCCAGTTATCTTCGACAATTAATCTGTATATTTTATTTTCTCCGGTAGTCCTAGCCATGACCGCAACACGAAGATCACCTTCATCATGGTTCGCAAAATGTTTCATAATTGGTTTTTCTCTTTGATACTTTATATCGCTTCTATGTTCTTCTATTATTTCTTTTAACGATCTTTCTGTCTCTCCTACATAAACAGTTTGTTTACATTTATTGCAGATTAGCGCATAAATCAAATTCCTGTCTGTACACTTCGCGTCTTTTACTGTCTTGAAGGACTTCTTTCTCTTAAAATCAAAAATATCACCATTTTTAATTATCCTACATATTTTACATGTACATGATGTTTCATCTTGTTTTATAGAATTTTCAGTTTTCCTATGCACAAGTGTATCACATAAATTTTTATCGCGTCGAAAAGCCAAAATCGGGGGATCGGGGAAAACATTGCGCATTCTATGCTTAGTTTTCTTTTAATGCACCCCCCCCCTTTCCGGTAATGAGGGGGTGTTACTTTGCCGCTATCGCCCGGTCGGTCTGTCGTACGGTCGGTTGGTCGATCAGATTGTGATATTTATATATATTTTTATATATTTATGCTTGTATTATTTTGTTGTTTAGTCTATTTTAATGCCATACTTACGCGCGTAATAATGACGTTATGACGTCAACGTTTATAGGAATTTAGAAGCTTGTTGATATTAGACATGTAAAGATGGATGTTACATAGTTCTTCTGTACTTTTCTAACAATTATTTGATAAAGGCCAGGAGGCCGAAAATTTGCAGCAAAGAGTGTTTGTGTTGTTTCTTTTAGCATAAACATATATTTAATTTTTTCAAAAGACAAGCACAAAGCCAAAATATATGCCACCGAATCTTTGATTCTGCCCATAAAAAACACATAACAGTTTAATTCTTACAGTCTAATTTCGTACAAATGTTTCTGAATTCTGTATAGTAATTATGTTAGCGATATATTGAAGAAAGAAAATAAAATAAATACATTTTTGTTTTACAGATGCAAGACGAAAGATGTTGACATCACTTGTACTGCATCTGTACAAGATTTGGTAGCTAGAGAGAATTATTGCGGACTGCTGGCAAATGCCAATGGACCATTTGCCAAGTGCATAGCGGCTGATACCAAACTGGCGGCACAGTTCTTCGAATCTTGCAGAGAAGATGTATGCTCATTCGAATCAAACACGACATTTGCCAGGGAAATGGTTTGCATGTCGTTGGAAGCATTCGCAGACGTCTGCTCGTCACGGGGATATGGTAACATTGTGTGGAGACTGCCAAATTTTTGCCGTAAGTTACAGATCTACATATATAATTTGAAATGGTATAAAATGTAGGATAGTAACAAAAACTTTGTAGACAATCTAGAAGTCTCTGCTTTGCTTTATAGAGTTCATACTTCCCATATAGCTTCAGTATAATGAGAGAAGAATTCCTTTAAAGAATTCATTTTTACATTCCTATTGATTTTTGGTTTAAAAAGTCAAAGATTAAGGTCACTAGCGATCATCAGAGAAAAACCTTGTAGACACTCTAGAAGTCACAATCTTGGTCCTATTGGGTTTATACTTCATATATGTCTTAAGCATAATCAGATAAATAACCCTATTGATTCTGGGTCTTAAGGGCCAATTCATTTTCAGTTAAGTGCCATGGATTTTACAACATTTCGAAGTTATGCCACGCTTGGTGTTGTTCTTGACATAGTTTTATTCTATAACTTCTTTCACTTCAGCAATGCACAACGTACAATGCACTGTCCATTGTTATATTGCCGTCAGATGAGATGCGCTTTATCTGGTTCTGGTCTATACTTTTCATATTGAAAATATTCAAGAAGAGATTTCGACGGCAATATCAAATTATCAAATATCAAAATTTTAAATGCTCGTGCACATTTAGGCAGTGAAAATAATCCCATGTTCTGATTGGTATTTTCCAACACGTGCATGTATGTCATTTACACATTTCGAGGCAGTACTGTTCAATGGGTGAGGTTCTCCATTGTGACAGAAAGGTCCGGATGCGAACTCCCTTGATAAGCATATCAATGTTCTGTCTTTTGGATTAGACCTTGAAAACCGAGTATGCGTGGCACGTTAAAGACCCCTCACTGCTTCAAGTGTGTCCGTTGCAAAGACATAAATTTCAATGCAATACATCAGGCAGATACCGTCACAATATACGTGAAATAATAATGGAGTGACGTAAAAACAATAAGCAATCAATCAATCAACAATTTACATATTTGATGTTTCCTTTAATTTTTAGCCTTGAAATGTGGTGCTAATGCCCAATACAACCCTGTGATTGTCGACTGCCCAGCAACGTGTCTACAGCCTGACGGACCGGAAGTCTGTAACTTGGCGCCACAAGAGGGATGCGAGTGTAAAGAAGGATATGTACTCAGTGGCGACCGATGTGTGTTGGAGGAGGATTGTGGGTGTCTGTATAAGGGTCATTACTATCCGGTTCGTAGATCCAATATGACAAATAACGCAAGAGCATACTACGCACTAAAAACTTTTTTTCGACTAATATATCTTCGTAAATTAATTACACGTCGGGAAGAGAAATACGTGCTATTTTGAACAATGACATAAAAACTATTAAAATGATAATTTGAACGAATAAATTCTGTTAATTGAGACAAGTATTCTAAGAAAAGAGGATTAAACCCTCTTAATCAACATGGAAAATCAAAGTCAGAATTCTCTCGGAAAACTATAAGCAAATAATGTAAATAGTTAATTAAAAGTATAAGATATTTTACTTACTCGAAATATGATTTTTACTTTATTTGATTTGATACTATTTGATTCTCGTACAATTAAACGATCTGACATTTTTACCAGCACGCGTTACTCAAAAGTTTTAATGCTTGGTATTACTGCCGATTGCGCTTGCAGAAATTTTGTTATTGTTAATTAGACGGAATTGGTTGACATTTGATGCATTTGCAATACATTCAGAGACGAAGTTTAATCTTATTTTTTTCTGAAAAGGAAAGCCTTTTAAATAAATATAAGTATCTTTAAATTCATAACGTAGTGATTTTGTTTACAGCTGAATGCAGAAGGACCGTTATCTTCATGTGATATAGTTCAAAAGTGTGTAAAAGCCGGAGGGAGGAACAACATGCAGATAGAACAGCGCTCTATAGATTGCCATAGTAACGCTAACTGTCGGGACATTGACGGACAGTTCAAATGTGTTTGTAATATCGGTTACGTTGGTGATGGAGAGAAAATGTGTACTCGACGTAAGTAAACCCTTTTACCTAAACGTTACGTGAAGAAAGTAAATTTACCTAAAGCTGTTCTTGTGAGCAGAGAGCATTGTACGTAACAGCGATATAAATTACATGAAAAATGCAAATCAAGACCATTAAGACGTTATGCAATATTCATCCAGTGTAGTTAAGTGGATAAGGAACTCGACCCGTGACCGAGAGGTCCAGGGTTCGAATCCCGCTATACATACGAGTAGCTTTCTTTGGGATGAAACAGTGAAAACCGAGGTCTCGTGCAACGGTAGACGTGGCACGTAAAACCGAGGTCTCGTGTCACGGTAGACGTGGCACGTAAAACCGAGGTCTCGTGATACGGTAGATGTGGCACGTAAAACCGAGGTCTCGTGACACGGTAGTCGAGGCACGTAAAACCGAGGTCCCGTGTCACGGTAGACGTGGCACGTAAAAAATTCCTCACTGCTTCGGGCGGGTCAGCAAAGGTACAAATTTCTATGCAATACATCAGGAAGACGCCGTCAACATATATGTGAAATAATTTAGGAATAACGTAATACAATTATCAATCAATCGATCAATCAATTGAGTCAATAAGTATTGTTTACAAATAAGAAAATCCTACTTATCATTTCAACATACATGTATATTCGTGTAAATTTTACGTTTAGGTAACAAGGGTGACCCAGAGGATCCCACTTTCCCACCACATGTAATACCGCCAGAGGTACGCGGTAAGTCCCGTCATTTTATTGACATATATATGCTATTATAATTTGAAGCCAACAGTATGCAAATTAAATATTTCTTTAAACAATTGATGAAGACCTTCACCTTCACTTCATCGGTTAGCTTGTCTATCAGGAAACCTATTACAACTAATTTGATACTATTTAAGATGTTTTGCTAAACTAGTACTACTGCCATTCTTCTGTGTATTTAATGCAAGTTTATATATGTGCATTTAACCCAACGGGATGGTATGTTGAAAGATCATCTTAATACTGCTACTGGGACTATGTTCTTTTCCTCGGCATATCCCTGGATATGCCACAGCAAAGTCATAGATGAGAAGAACTGGATTTTGCAATGACTATCTCAAGCAATATAAACAACCTGCGTCCCCACACAGTGCCATAAATCTATTTTATTCATTTATCTATCTATCTATTTATTTATTTATTTATTATTCTTAAGGTCGCCTTACTTAGGTTCTGTTACTTTCAACTACATAATGACATTCGTCATATTGATATTACAAGCGTTCACTATCTGATATGACGTTCTTGTATCTCCATGACGTCAACATCGTCACAGAAGTACGTCATCTAATGGCGAGTACCAACTATGCAGGGAATGTCTTTCACTTAACAAAATAGCTAGACACTGTAAAGACCAATGTCCAATACCGAATGGAAACAGCGTGAAATAACATTAAATAGGTCATTAACTGGAGATGCGACTTTCCAAAAATAGATTGTTGTATGTTGTGACAATGTATATTGTAACCTTGGTTTCATACAGGTGAGGGGCAGGCTTGGTGTAGTGGTTAAGCGCTTGGCTTGCGGCGCCGACGATCCGGGTTCGATTCCCGGGTTGCGCCACTATGTTTAAGAGGTTGGTAACCTCCTGCTTCCATGTCGCGATATAACTGAAATATTGTTGAAAGCGACGTAAAACACCAATCAACCAACCAACCATACAGGTGACATTTAACATCTGCTGTAATCTAGGAGATTTTATAGTGGTAAACCAGTGTGGCCTAGTGGATAAGGTGCTCGACTCCTGATCAAGAGGTCCCGGGTTCGACTCCCGCCCTGGGCACACCGGTCTGTCTTTCGGATGAGACAGTAAAAACCGAGGTCCCGTGTCACGGAAGGTGTGGCACGTAAAAGAACCCTCATTGCTTTGAGTGGGTCCGTTGCAATGCTCTAAATTTGTATGCAATACATCAGGCATATGCCGTCACCATATACGTGAAATAATCGTGGAGTGACGTAAAACAATAAACAATCAATCAATCTTTACAGTGGTAGAGGTACTCTCTTTTTAATGTGTACTACATCGCTTCAAAAAACGTGTATCGAACATAAAACCTGGAATATTTTCTTTTTTTTTCACATGGTATCTCATAAACGATCCTTCTTAGAACATGCACTTTTCCCTTTCATCACATATTTGTCAATACTCGTAAATGCCAATAATTTTGTTTCCTCCTTATTTGGTATCTGTCATTATCGTTAAATTTTTCTTTCGTTATCGCCAAAATTGACTAAGAATTTACTCATGGCTGGTGTGGATAGCCCACAGGGAACGCTTATTCTTACCCGATTTCATCATCTTTACCACTTACATCTATTACCTATGATTTCTTGCTATTATGTCAAGTCGCCTAAGTCTATTATCTGTAGATCTAGAGGTTTTGCTCTGCTATTGATTTATTTTTATAACTCCCCGTGGGTATAGAGATAGTATCGAAAAATGATAAATTTAGCTGGTCCTCATTATTTCGTATGGAACATCTTTGAACTTGTAATCAATTTATAAAAACGATTGACTTTACTTCAATAATATACTTCCTTTCCTAAATTAAATTTTATGATAGATTTTATACTATTATACTTAATATACTTACTGAATGTATAAGATAGACAATATGTCAACGTTATCATGATTGTAAAGAACAGGATGAATTCTCCCGAGTGTGTATCACACGTCGCGACAGTATTCAATCGGAATATCACGTGACGTCACATAACACGGTTGTTTCCTCTAACGTCCAATCAATGATTTTCTTTATACCTTGCTTTTGGATTTTTATATTCTTATAATAAATGTTCACCACTCATACTTCTGTTCCAACACAGGTCCATGTAATGTGAAAACAACTCACTCCTCGTGCGGCAGTACGATTGAACTCCGAGGGGATTGCGAGTTCGAGTCCGATTTTGTTGCAAAATGTGTATATGCTATCAGGACTCGGTCACGTGGTGGAATTATTCAGGCATCAGCTGTGATCAAGAACAAACAATACAGACTGGAAGAAAATAAAACAGTACAGGAGTGTGTGGAAATTACAAACGAAGGATCCGTTCTGAAAGTCTATGACAGAGTGTGTGAAAGTTGTACTGTAGATTTTGTCAGAAATATAATTTCCAAAGACACATGCACCGCTCCACGTAAGTAAATTTTATCCCTAATATTTTTCCTTTTATAATCAAAGTATCACTTAAGGACAAAGTAAACCAATGGCTATTTTTGGAAAAGTGCACTATGACAATGTTCCGGAATAGGTCAATCGGTAAGGCACTTAACACGTAACCGAAAAGTCATGGGTGCAAGTACCATCGGTAGTTTGACCTTGTCCTGCCTCTTGGACGAGACATAAAACCTCATGTCCTTTTTTATGGCGCTAGACGAGTAAAAGTCCCCTCACTGACTCGCATGGGTCGTTACATCGGTCTACATTTCTGTGCAGTGCGCCAGGCAGATGACGACACCACATCGTGGCATGACGTAAAACAATAAAGAAAACAAAATGAAATACATTTGATATTATCTCGGTAAACTATTGAAAACTCTTGTAATAGAATATATACTAGTATTTTACAATACGTATGAGAACTTACATATGTATATAAACTTAGTGCACCGTATTCTAAATCGTCTTCCACAACTGATGATAAACCATTTATAAATAAATCAAAAAGCCGAATTCAGTATCGTAAGATAAAATTATTATATATCATCATTATTCGTTCAATTCTATATTCAGAATCTTATAATATAACTTCTGTGTAATTTCAGCTTCTTAGAAACTTCTGTGAACTGACATACAGATACAAAGACGTTAATTCCTTGTTCGGCAGACCAGTGAAATACCGTTTGTCGGCATTTTCAAAAGAAACAAAACTACAGGTGTTAATCTTAAAAGAAATTTGTGCAGAATAAAAAACTTATAGTAGAACATTTCATCTTCTATGTATACTTTCATTGATCATAGTTAAAATCAATGATGGAATAAAGATATTACATTTTATCAATATGTTATACCTTTTTTGTATGTGAACACAAATCGATAAAATCAATGATTTGTACTGAATGATCATTAATATTTTCGTCTAATGTCAATTATTTTAAGGATTTTAATAATCATAGACAATGTGAAAATAAATGCAAATTTACAACATTATTTTCGAAACCTGTACGTATCAAAGATCAATACTTAATATACATTACAAATTGCTTCATTAAAATTGATCTACAAGTATTTACCATTGGGATGAACATAAATGCAAATACTTATGAAAAAAAAAAACTGATCATGATGAATATTTCATAATCACTACTGTGATAATAATAAGAAGAAGAACACTCCGTTACGAATTTTCGACTACTTGGCCTTTATCAAGCTACAAAACGATTGGCAATCAACAGCTATGAGAAATCTTTGCTCACGCTATAAATGCTTCAGCATAAATAAACATAACGTCATATCAACAATTCCATGACATCATAAATCATTAGATAAAAAATTTCAGAACAGTTAAATAAATTTTTAATATATATGCAATTTTATTATATTTTATTTTATTTTACCATATTTGTAGACTTCATATCCGAGTACGTCCTGATATTATACAAAATATAAATCGATGAGTCCGATCTAAATACAGTGGAGGCATCGCGCTTCTCCCGACACAATCCTTGTACTTAATATATATATATATATATATATATATATATATATATATATATATATATATATATATATATATATATATATATATATAAAACTTTCATAAAATATTAAGCGGCACTGCAAACAAAATAAAGGTTAATTTTATCAAAAGCGGAAAACAAATCTAAGATGCAATCTTTTCCACAAAAAAACATTACTGTCTGCAAAACAGGGTTAATACCCTACCCCCCCCCCCCCCCCTCCTCCCCCATTTCCATGAATGCAGAGTTTGAAACCAAAACAGCCATCACTCTAGAATATGAAGGTCAACCGCGACAAAATTCTTTCTCTTTCTCTCTCCTTCTCTGATCCGGCAACCAACGATATCCATACAAAAACAACGCTGTTCAACCTGCCAACGATATCCAGAAAAAAAAAACAATGGTCAGTCGACCAACGTTATCCATACAAAAACAACGCTGTTCGACCTGCCAACGATATCCAGAAAAACAATGATCAGGCGACCAACGATATCCATACAAAAATAACGCTCTTCAACCTGCCAACGATATCCAGAAAAACAATGATCAGGCGACCAACGATATCCATAAACAACGCTGTTCGACCTGCCAACGATATCCAGAAAAACAATGATCAGGCGACCAACGATATCCATACAAAACAACGCTGTTCGACCTGCCAACGATATCCAGAAAAACAATGATCAGGCGACCAACGATATCCATACAAAAACAACGCTGTTCGACCTGCCAACGATATCCAGAAAAACAATGATCAGGCGACCAACGATATCCATACAAAAACAACGCTGTTCGACCTGCCAACGATATCCAGAAAAACAATGATCAGGCGACCAACGATATCCATAAAAAACAACGCTGTTCGACCTGCCAACGACATCCAGAAAACCAATGATCAGGCGATCAACGATTTCCATACAAAATAACGCTGTTCAACCTGCCAACGATATCCAGAAAACCAATGATTAGGCGATCAACGATATCCATACAAAACAACGCTGTTCGACCTGCCAACAATATCCAGAAAAACAATGATCAGGCGATCAACGATTTCCATACAAAACAACACTGTTCAACCTGCCAACGATATCCAGAAAAAACAATGATCAGGCGATCAACGATATACCCCTAAATTCCCTGTTACTACCAAGGTCATAATTCAAAAATGATGAAAGCGATTATAGCAAAGGTAGGCTATATATCACTGACTGCAAGTTTTTACATTAGCTGGAAACATTTATTCTAACTTTCATTTTCATTAACTGAAAACAGTAATTAAAAAGGACGGACAGACTAACGTACAGACGGACGGATCATTATACGCACCACCTTAGTAAGGCGGGGTATACAAATTTATCTTATTAAGTGCACAAATAAAAAAGCATTAAACCGCATTTAGATTGCAAAATGTTTCAATAAAGCATGTTTTTGAAAACGGTAAAATGCAAAAATGCTCAAGAATCAAAACAGAAAAATGAGGAAGTAGTAATACAAAATCGGGAATAATATACAATGGTAAAGAAACCTGAGAAGATGACAGATGCGCCACGATAAAATGAATACCAAGAAGTAAAGTTCCTGAGATAATAAAAGTTGTGGATATTCTATTCACTTTCAACCCAGATAACAATAAAAATATATTGTAGTTAGGTTTTCCCTTACTCAACTTTAAAATGCGATACCAAAAAGTTGCTATGATATGTAAAACTGCTTTAATGAAAATGTGCGTTGATAAATGCTATAAAACTAATTAGGCAATTACAAAATAATATATATTGTTGACCTTGAATATTAAAACTGACTCCATATATATCCATATAAAATACTCTCTAAAGCCTTCGTGTTTCTTATTCCCTGTCGTTGTGCATGCTTTCGTTATTTTTGTCGTTGTTATTACGCATACTTTCGTTAGCGTTTGGCGTACACTTTGTCCCCGACACGTATCTGGTCAGCGTTGTCCATTGCCAAGTGTATCCCCAGCACTGGCTTAGGGTTATAGGGTGGTCTGACGCGGAATCTACAATCAAATATCATATATGAATACTCTTGGAATCGAAAATAGAGATTTTATAAGCCTCCAGTAATTGTACTAATAATGTAAATTCCCCGAACTACTTGCTGTGATACTCGATAAAATATACTTGTCTATTAGATCTGTAGAACCTCGCAGGGCCTGATAGAAGTATTTCATAAGGTTTATTATTATTATTTTAATAATAATTATTATTATTATTATTATTATTGTTATTATTATTATTATTATTATTATTATTATTATTATTACTATTATTATTTATTTATTTATTTATTTATTTATTTTTTTTTTTTTTTTTTTTCAAAATTCAAAATAACTTTTTCTGTGTTCTTAATGATAATCAGTTATATATAACGGATTCAAAGTTGGTATAATCAAATATTTCAAAACTACCTAATTCGAAAGTATTCTACATGAAATACAAAGCTCCTAAGAAAACAGACTATCAAATCCTTGGCTCCTATGAAAAGAGACTATCGAATCCTTGTGTATATAACAAGAAAATAAATAATGGGTATTCACAGATTTCTAGAGAACCAGAAGCAGGATAGTGTGTCGTGTAAGTCTCTCCTGCGGACTGGGCAAGTCGGCCGTAAGCCACTAGATGGCATAATAAGTGTTTATAGTGTCTGTAGCGTACATCAGCCTACTTATATCTGACATAATACTATAAAAATGAAAATTTTACGTTCTCACTCCTCACATTAACCCCATGAACGACACCTCTTGCTTGTGTTAAAGCCGGTGTGGCTAAGTGGAGGATGTGCTCGGCTCGTCACCGAAAGATCCAAGGCTTAAATCCTGCCGTGGGCGTATCCTCTTTCGAATGAGACGGGAATACGAGATCCTGTGTCACGGTAGGCGTGGCATGTAAAAGATTCCTCACTGTTTCAGGGAGGGGGAGGGGGCGGTTCCGTTGCAAAGTTCTAAATTTCTATGCAATGCTTCAGGCAGATGCCGTCGTCATCTATGAATCGTGTGGTGACGTAAAACAATAATCAATCAATGTGATCTTGTGTTCTTGTGATTTTTGTTCGGATACTTACGTTTTGAGTGTTCTGAGTGGCTCCTCATTTGGTGATCTGACACCCGTTTCTTGATCCACCGTGACAAATAAACATCTGAAAGTCAATAATTGTGGATCATAATGTGATTTAGAAAGGTCTGACGTGTTTCAGAGCACCACATGTATTAACACTTTATTTGGAAACATATGAACTTGTGTGATAAAGAGAAAATACCTGGTACACATGTCTATAGTTCTGAATGTTGCATTTCCTATTTTCACTTCAGTCCAAAGGTCCTGTGAAACAAAAATACCCTAAGTATAATAGTTGTGTAAGTAGTGGTAAATATGAAATATCTTAAACTGCTTTCTCTCAATTTTTAACGTATGGAAGAAGTTTTTACAAGTTATGAATATGTCATATTTCTAAATTTATTTTTAGAAATTTCAGTATAGCTTTTATTTATGGCCAGAGGCATCCGTAAATAAATTTGTGTACTTTGAGTTCACCCCTCGTCAAGACTTCCTATATTGAAAAATATATAAAAATTCTTGATGAGGGGTCATCTAAAAGTCAACAAATTCATTTACGAGTAGCTGTGGTTATGGCAAAAAAACTTTCAGCATCAACACGTCCCCGAAACACATTAAAACGGTCGTCACTGGATTTCTTGATTTAGCTTTCCCCTCTGAAGAAAGGCGCTCTCGGACATTGTTGGCTTAATCAAGCACACTATCGACGGAGCTACCACGATTCCTTAATTCAGAGCACGAGTCTTGTTGTTGGTTTACAAAAGCGAGACTGCTACTATTAGTTCCCGGATAAATTCGGGAAATATAAAGAAATGGGGATCGCTTCAGCAGATTAAAACACTATGTTTTCAAATAATTCCGAAACAGAACCTAAATAATCTAAAACAAATGATATGATATTTTAAATCTTAGTAATAACAAAAAGGCCAATACTTCAATATCCCACAAACAGTTATAGGTATGACTGACAGTGGTCCCTTTGTAACAATTAAGATTCATAAGAGACACATACTGATATAAACAGGAGACAACAAACCCCCTCCATTTTATTTGGGGTGGGAGGGAATCCTGGGACTTTTTTAAATTATCTCAGCTGTAAATGTTACCTCATCAAATGCTGTTGGGCCGTCGACCATGATGTTTGGGCGGAAAGGAAGAACTGTCACCTTGTTGGTAAGTTTGTCATTCAGAGCGTTTAAGGACGATGACGTCATCAGCATGTAACCACAGTAATCTTGAAAAGCCAGCTTTAAAATAAAGAATATTACATTTATTTGTTATCATCAAAATGAATATATAAAAATCATACATTCCTTCATATAAATGAGAGAGAGAGAGAGAGAGAGAGAGAGAGAGAGAGATGTATTGTTTCATTAAACATACTGGAGGTCAGCAAGTGCTTAGTATACTATAATAAGGAAAAGTAAATTGCTTGATTCTTATTTTACATCACACCACGAGTATTTCACGTACATGGTGACGGCATACAAATTTTGACCTTTGCAACGGACCCTCCCGAAGCAGTGAGGGAACTTTAACGTGCCATGCATACCACGACACGGGGCCTCGGTTTTTTACTGTCTCATCCGAAAGACATGACACCGGCATGACCAGAGCGGGACTCGAACCCCGGCCTCCCGATCAGAAGCCCGACGCGACACCACTAGGCCACACCGGCTTAGGAAAACTAAATGAAATAATTAAGTAAAACATTTGTCTATGTTAAGTACAACAATGCAGTCGGTTCTGGTACAACATTATTATAATGGCTGAAGTAGAACTTACAAAGTCTCCTTCTTTGGCATTATGTTCCCACAATTTCTGAGCTTTTATAGCGTCTCGCTTCTCGGTCTCCGGTGGACAGAATACGATACGCAGGCCTTTCCTGTTAAGAAATTTGTCGATCCAGGCGCCTGCTTTATCTCCACAGTCTAGGCATGGAGTTACGTCTGTTTTGATCCTGTAAATACAGAAAACATCAGAGGTACTCGAAAAGTGTATTTTGAGACGTTTCCTTGCATTCAGAGTATCGTTTTTTATCTTATATACTATATGCTGAAGGCAAGGGAACATCTCAAAATACACATATCGAGAACCTATGGTAATTATGTATGAGGTATAGATAAGTATTCAGTATAATATTGCTGTATGTAATTGTGTATTATTAATAAAAATGAATTCTTCAAAGAAGACAGTCTATTTCAATGGGTAAAATGTTTGCCTCATGATCAGGAAATCCCGGTTTCGAATCCCCACTCGACGAGAGAAGCAAGGAACGGCAACTCTAAGTAGAGAATGTAAAAGTTGATGTCTCATGTTACTGTAGACTTTGGCAACGTTAACGATCCCTCGTTACTTCTGGTGGGTCCGTTGCAAAGGTCTAAAATTCCGTGCAATGCGTCAGGCAGATGCCGTCACCATATGAATAAAAATCTGTCTTAGTGTGATTTAAAGCAAGAATCAAATATGCAAATGAATTAAGCATACTTACTGCACTTCCATTAACATAGACGGGTCTGTTTTCGGATTGATGGGAAGTGCCAATGTCTCCATTTTGGGACCGTCCAAATAGAGGTAGTCGCCTTGCAGTCGTGTACGCAGTAGCGCCAGAGAAGGCTCCTGGCGCTGTGTGACGTAACCGCCATCCGATGTTCGTATTACCCAGTGTCTAGAATACAGAATGCAGAGAGGAAAGAAAAAAAGTCGATGTTTTAGTTTCATTTGCCATTTCACTGTGACCAAAATTAAAAACCACCCCAAAAAACAACAAAAAAACAAATTGAAACAAAGCAAACAAAACAAAACAACTGGTGTTTTACGTCGCTTTCAACAATTTTTCAGTTACATCGCAGCATGGAAGCAGGAGGTAACCAACCTCTTCAACATAGTGGCGCAACCCTGGAATCGAACCCGGTGTTGTAGCATAGACTATCCCCCCCCCGCATAGACTTTCCCCCGAATAAACCAAACCCAGTATAGAGCTTCCCCCTCTATCCATTCTATCCGTACGGTTTTCCCCCTTCTGATTATCAGCATAGACTTTTCCCCCTGGGTGGATAAACCGACCTGGGTTCATCTTTTCCCCCCTATTGATTCCGGATGCTCGTCAAATCGGAAAACTCAAACCGTAATTTAGTCTTGATTTTACGTCCTTTTGAAATTGAAATACACGTACCTACCAGCTGGCCGTGAAGGAAAATAAATAACCATGCTTACAAAACAAAGTTGCCTTTTCATCATTATTAATGGTGTAGACTATATCAAATACACAGCAAAAAGTAAAAATAAGATATACATGTATGATTATTAAGCAGAATCATTGGGATAATTTCATTATCATTACGTCAAGATGCCATTTCATATTTTAGATCACATTTAGAATAGAAAAGATTTGGTATTGAAAAAAGAAGTTTCAATCCCTAAAATGGATTTAAATATGGTTGTTTTCATGGTTTTGGGGTTCGAAATCTTATGGCACAAGGACGCAGAGCAAACCAAAAAAAAGAAAAAAAAAACCCCCCAAAAAAAACCAAACAAGAGGGACTACTATTTCAATGTATCAGGGGCGGTGATTGGATGAAATTATTTGATAGATCTAAAAATAAAGATTGATTCTGCTGTAAAATCATGAATTTTTTTTTCTCATTTCGCTAATGTAAACATTTTATGACTTAGAAAGTGGTTGTTGTTTACATTTTAATTTTGGCAGATTTTTGGGAGTGACCCCTACCAAGCATGGTTTTCTTGAAATTAAGGCGGATAAACTAAGATAAACTGTTAAAATTCTGATAGAGGTGGGTCTGACAAACATTTTGATATATGGATTATATACAGCTAAAGTGTATGATGTTGTGTAAATCTTGCTGGAAGTTTGGTAATTTAACATGGGACCCTATGGGAAATGGAATTACTGTGCTTTGGCCTCTTATCACAAGGATTCTTCGTGTGAAAAATGGAAGCTCTATCACATAGCATTCAAAATTATGTGTAAGGTCTAAGTTTTTGTTGACAAACAGAAAGACAAACTAACGGACCGGACAAAAACTACTGGTGCATAATACTAACGGCTACAATTATGTGAGAGAGGCTTATGTAGGTATGCAGCATCGTGTCATCCTTATACAAATACTGAAAAGAGCTTCCCAAGATAAAAACATCTTCTCGTCTATGATACTTCTCTCAAAACTTGTAGGGACCTCTTCGTTCCTTTCCCCAGTAATTTCTGCATCTCACGTCCACTCTCAATATCCAATAATTTGTTAAACGAATTTTGAATATCACTTCATATAATTTTCGCTTAGGAAATTAAAGATATAATTTTTTGCACTTCTAAAATGTAATTTGATCAAAATTATGTTTTTATATCTGCATTTGCTCGACATGTAGGTGATAATGTGTCCTAATTAGGAATTATTTCATTATTTGATTCTCACCTAGGACCAGCTAGAGCAAAGAGATATCTGTAATTTGCAAAATAAACCACATGCCCTTACTCAGGGAAATCGGATTTTTCAAAATTTTAATTTCAAACTGGCAATGTGCCGATATCCAATGAGATTTTGTCAAATAAACATGGTAACGCATTATGCATATTTAGTTTCATTCACTTGTTGTAATATTCGAACCAAACCGGATTTTATCATCTCTTGGGGGGAGGGGGGGCTGATCTTAGGGGGGATAAACTATACTAGGTCGTTTATATCCGTGGGGAATAATTTATGCTGGGTCGGTTTTTCCGTGGGGGAAGATTTATACTGGGCCGTTTTTCCGGGGGGGGGGGGGGGGGGGGGGGGGGAGTTCTATACTAGGTCGGTTTATCCGGGAGGAAAGTCTATAGGGGGGATAGTCTATGCTACAACACCGGATCAAATCTGACGATCCGAGTTCAATTCCAGCTGTCTCTCGGATTTGTCTATGGTGAATCATTATCCTTTGTCTGTGTCTTTCGGATGAGACAGCACAGACTGACGCCCCGTGTCAGGGTAAACGTTGACACGTAAAAAGATCCCTCACTGCTTCGGTGGGTCCGTAAAAGATACCTCGCTGCTTCGGGTGGGTCCGTGCCATGGGATAAAATAATGAAGCAATGCACCAGGCAGGTGCCGCCTCTATATAAGGACAATAATGCGTCGTAAAAAACATCAAAAATAAAGGTGCGAGGACAATGCTGTAAAATCAACTATTTACAAGGGATTACTGGGATTTTTTCATAATCTTTCTTTAACTTTCAGTTATCTAATTATCTTTTTCACGACTACCCATGTACCGCTAGTGTAGTGCGTACTAAAACGTACATGTAGTAAGTGCCAGTGTAGCGACGTTCGTCTCATGACCGAGAGGTCCCTGGTTCGACTACTGATGTGGGAACACCAGTGTCTTGTCTTTCGAATGGCACAGTGAAAACCTAGAGCCCATTTCACGACAGGCATAGCACGTAAAAGATCCGGTCGGGTCCGTTGCAAATATGTAAATTTCAGTGCAATACATCAGGTAGATGCAGTCACCATATACATGGAATGGCGTAAAGCAACTTATATCAATCTATCAATTAATGTCGTAAATTGTTTCTATATATACTAATAGTAGTACACATGATGTTTTCCTGCACGTATTTTATGACGGCCATCTTTATTGGCAGATGATGTAAATTATTCGTACAGCGGCACCAGCGGTCTGTTTACCTGGTGACAAATATACTGTTATATACAGAGAATCTCTTATCTCAAAAACGTAGATCGATAAATGTTGTAAATTGTTCGCATGACAGACTTTTTACCTCTCGGCAAAATGGATTAGAAGGGGCCGAAAAGGGTTTCTACGTAGTTTAAAGACTATATGACATAACAAATGTACCACAATAAATAAATACGACAAATGCACTCTACCAATATAGCATGTACATATGATATAACAAATGTAGAACAACAATATAACATGTATATATGATATACTAAATGTACAATAACAATATAGCAAGCACATATGATATAACAAATGTACAATTACAACAATTTAGCATGTATATATATATATATATATATATATATATATATATATATATATATATATATATATATATATATATATATATATGATATAACAAATGCACAAGAACAATATAGCATGCCTCGATGTATATAATGGTGAATATCCGGGTTCTGTATTAAAATTTAGGGATTCTCGGTGTAAGAATTGATGAGCCATTAATATACATGAATTGTCATAAAGCCCGGATCGAGTACAACGCGGCACTTCTGATATGGTAGAACATGGGTTCTCGTGTTTTGTTGATGATAACTTTATTGCTGCCGGGATATACTATATCATAAGATAGAAAAAATTGTTTATCTTGAAGAATCCTACCTCATTTATAGATATGCCCTACTCAACATCCGCCCATTAATTGTCATTATTCTGATTTCACATGACGAACGTACGTACGAGTAATGCTGCATTACTCGTACGTTCGTCATGTATATATAAATATATATATATATATATATATATATATATATATATATATATATATATATATATATATATATATATATATATATATACACACAATGTATATATATATATATTTATTTTTTTTCTTCTTAGATTGAATGTATGCATCATACATTTTCTCTGCCTTTTTTTCATGACCCTTCTTGCCTTTTTCTGCCCTTGTCGCTCACCAACAATGCTTAGAATTTCAATACATTGAATACAATATCGTGATTTACCTGTACCAAATACAATTATAAATCCGAGGTACAGAATGACCTCGTATTTCTTGTCAATTTTTAAGGGACAAATTTGACGTTGATGCCCCATTCTTTGTTACCATAATAATACATATATTGTATACGCTCCCAATCAATAATGCATTAATTGCCCCCCCCCCCCCTCTTTTTCCCGTTGTATACATCCGATTAATGATGTATTCTTAAAACTTCGTCATCAATATTTCTCTGTCTCCTCTATTCTATATTCCATATTTCATTCATACTTTCATTCGGAATAACATTGAACAACACCCCCCCCCCCCACACACACACACACACATACACACTCTTCATTCCTGTAATCCTATTTTCCCGGGTTACGCAAGATAAAATTACTCACCGATCACCCACACCTCCGTAGAATAGTCCCAGTTTCGTCGTCTTCGCAGACTGAACATTCAGTCCCCTCAAAGATTTCACCGGATACACGTATAATTCCTTCACAGTTCCAACATACTGGAAGGTGTTCTTCGAAGAAATCCACGCAGTCGCTACAAATTTGATCAATGACCCAGTAACTAGTCCAGCCAGGGTCAGCGCGGCATCGGAGATATTGTCTGACATCCTCGTGCGCGTGAAACTGTCAAATAAGTATTTACACGCGTGATATACGCATGTACGATCGAATCAGGCCCCCCTACCACACTATACCTGTGTTTATGTTTACAGCCAGGTTTAAATGTTCATGTCACACCGTTATGTACAATACACATTGCGCACATGCTTAGAACTCGTGTGTTAATTACAGTTTACAGGTGTGTTCATAGAAATAAAAACAATAAAACGTTGGCTTTTTAAATCTTGTTTGTCCATCTTTAAGATAATTTATTACATTTATTACTATGTATAAAATCTACCAAAAGTAGATCTATAAATTTTGCTTTAATCAAAGTTCCACTGTATGGGCCGGCATGAGTCGGTGATGTGATGACAGAAAAGGACTGGGGGGAGGGGATATAGATTTGAGTGGTGATTGAACAAATGCCTTCATTTTATTCAATTGCTTACTTTTAGACGTGCAAATCGGAGGCGAAATCCTCTCCCCCGTCCCATTTTTTTTCCGCGGACTTAAAATATAATATCAGAAGTGCCACATAAAATTAATCCGACTTAATTCTGCCCACTCAACATAGATAAACCATTCCCACACCATCCCTTCCTTCCACTTTTGATTTGCAAAATGAAAGGAATGCATTGTAAGTCATGATAACACTTGGCCCGATCGATATGTTATTATAAATTTTAATAAATTCGTAATCTAATTAGATGAGATTTCAAGCCTTTCAATCAAACTTCAAATATTCGATAGAAATTTAGAAATATCTCAACATATCCAACCTATTAGTCGTTGTTGCAAAACCTGGGAATCAAACCCGGTTTGCCTGCATTACAAAGCAGCTACCTGGGGACTAATCTAAGTTTTGGAGTAAGGGGCGAAGTCAGGCGAGAGATCTGGGGACAGCATAGACCTGTTCCCAGCTGGTCAAATGCGAAACGTTGGTTAAGTCTTACAGTGGAAAAGCTCCATGAAAGCTCCTACAAGTTAACGGTATAAGGCCCAAAATATTGCGCAATTTCACCGTCCTTAGTCGCTACCACTGCTGCCAGGTTATTTAAGTATTTTGTGATCTTATAATGTCTTTTCCATACCATGTTATTCTGGTTGTACCTATGGTGGATTTTGGCATTCTGTTGAGTCACATCTTATTTTTCTAATAAATCTATCTCAGCTGCGTTAAAAAATCCGCCATCATCTCGCCTTTTCTCGCGTACATAAGTTCTAACTTCTAGTAGACAGTACAGAAGCATCTATAGATGGAAATTTTTGAAAACGTGATTGCGACCTGCTATAAATGCTTTTCAGTCAGGAAAATGGAAGGTTTGTGGTTGAAACTTTACACCTTGCCAAAATGACCAGGAGAAGTCGAGTAGATGGGGGAGTTGGTTAACCCCTTCCCCCTTTCTCCAAATTCAACACTATCTACGACGAAAGCGCTTAGAACCATTACATGAAAACGTCCTTCTCTACCCGCAATTCCTTTTTCAAAGATCCAACAAAAAAATTATATTCATTATTAATGCCTAAAAAGTTATTCCTTTATTCTATTAACTATATTTTGTTATATTTTCTATGTTGCAAAGTTGAAGTATAACGAAATACTAATATACTATTTTTCTAGTAATTACAATACCCTGTCTCACTACTTTTTTATTCTCTAACTCTTGTCTTCATTTTCTGAAGAGCCGCTGTGGCCGAGTGGATGAGGTGCTTAGCTTATGACCGAAAGGTCCAGTGTTCGAGTCCGTGGGCACACCACTGTCCCGTCTTTCGGATGAGACAGTAAAAACCGAGGTCCCGTGTCACGGTAGGCGTGGCACGTAAAAGATCCCTCACTGCTTCGGATGGGTCCGTTGCAAAGGTGAAGGTATGAATTTCTATGCATCAGGTGGATGCCATTACAATATACGCAAAATAATTGTGGAGTGACATGAAACAATAATCAATCGTTTATTTTCTAAATTATCTCCTTTCAATCATCTCTGTGTCTATATTGTCCTCTTTCTCGACTAGTCATTTATTTACTTCATTTCAATCTTTCTCCCTCTTGACAATCTGAAACTTACTGGATGCATATCAGGTTTTGTCAATAATGAACAACTACAGGAATGATTTTTCAACAAAATCCAGGATTCTTCCTTAACCTTTTACAGAACACGAGATTCGTCTAGCATTGCAATATTGAAGTTTCTTTTATATGTGATTCCAAGACTTAGTAAAGAAGAAAGAAAAGTTACTGACTCAGCCATATGACAGAAGTCACCATGGAAATACACAGTATTTAATGTAATGATATGAAAAAAAACCCTACATCACAAAAATATTTGATTATATAGTGCAGTTACGATACCGACTTATGACGGTCATTTGATATGACAATAGTCATACATTGTGAAATATATATATTCCTCCATATATAGATCAAGGGTCAACAAGTGTCTCAAGTTGAAGGTCATGAAAATATATTAACATGTACGGTAATGCACGGTTCTCTCCCAACCTCATTTGTCTTTTCAAGAAATACGATTAAGCCCAAGAGCCAGAATTCAGAAAATGTTTTCCAAACTTTTTGCTGCACTTAAGTTTTGTTACCGCTTCATCCGATTGCCGTCAGCTTCTGGTACTGGATAAGAATCCGTCATGTGCAACTTCTAACAAGACACATGACTTAGATTTCACCGTCTCATCTGAAAGCCAAGACACCAGTGTGCCTACCGGCTCGAGTCGAATCCAGGGCCTCTCGGTCAAGTGCCAAGCACCACATCAACCAAGCTACACTAGCTCATTCTAGTGCTGGAAAGTAAATTACCTCACCAGGTCTTCCATATGCACAAGACAAATATTCTCAGTACAGTCAACATGTATTACACCGCCACCATGGGGAAAGTTGCCACTGAAGGGTGGTGGCTTTTTAATGAAAGCTGATTTTGAAGGTGGGAAAGAAGCCACTTTAGAAGGTGGTCTCTTTATACAAGATTTTGTAGAAATAGTCAGTAGTTTGTTAAAGACAGGTGATTTTTTACACAGACTTGACTTGCACCTCCTCCTATTCCGATTCGAAATTTTTGTAAACACAAACATATATATATCTACATATATTCTATACTATATGTATTCCTCTGAATAATATATACATATACCATAGGTTCTGGTTACAAAACATTTAATTCCATAAAAAAACACAAGTCGCAAGAAGAGTTCATATATTGCATTTATTTTTTTTTCATTAATTTTTTTAATATTTCTTTTCATGTATATATTTCATTTTTTTTTCAAACATGACATAATTTACATATAAAATATTTTTTAAAATGATGCTTCCTCTTTGGGAACATCACTTGAGATTTAATATTCAACTTCATGAACCTACAAGTTTCTTAAATTAGAATGCAGAAATATATATACACTGAATTCATTCATACAAATTTACTTCTTTTTCTTAACTGGTTTTATGAAGCATGCACCAATAAATAGTTAAAAATATTCCTCTGATTGCTGCCTCTGCTATGTTACTCAGTGTTAATATTCACATGATCTCTCAAGACCAAGAAAAATATCCAACCTAAACACCAAACCCTCCCCCTTCCCTTTTACATTCACAACCTGTGATATTTTTTTTAATTAGCAGCAAGGTAATACACCAAAAATAACCTTTTGCTAAAAACACTGCATTAAAATACTTAACAATTAGAGTAAGTAAGAAATACATATATTCATGGAATGATTTCATTTTGCATCTATCATTACATCTACCTTTTTGAGTGTTTAAATAACAGTACCGGTACATCATTGAATGTCATTTGCGCTGCCATCAGAAGGTTTCAGATATTCAAGTTTCCTTTGAAATCCTTATTGTCTCGTAAAAAAAAAAAAAAAAAATTCACACATTAATGTCCAATTATTTTCCAACTAAAATGACCTATATTTTCTGTTTCTTATTCCCTTGTCATTCCTATTTAAAAGATTTCATGAAAGGTTACCATTTACCCCTATATATTCACATTTCAGTCAAAGACACGAAGAAAGACCTGAGATACTTTGTGACCTGAACATTTTGTAGTTTATCTCGATGTGAGTTCTGCAAATACTGACAAATAAAACATAAAAGTTGAATAATGAACTTGCTGAAACAATACACAAAAATCTTTGGTCCATCGAATTAATTTTCCCTCCCCTATCTATCCAGGGGAGAAATATTCTTGATTCTGACTCACTAATGAGTGAATGCAGCTGTAGCTAGTTTGAACTAAATGCTAGAAAGAATGCCCCAAATTAAAGTCATTAGCAACGATGAGATTTCAAAGTTTTCAGACTGATGAACAGTCATTGACCATACACATACCTACACTGATCCTGATTACTACAGATCCATTCTACGTTTTAGAAATGCTACAAGCCTTCGAGGTACCTTGAAAAAATCACAATACACCTCGTCTGAAATCTCCAATCATGGAATCGAAAAAGACTAAAAAACAAAATCGATAGCACTATTTGTTTAAAGCTTGCATAACCTATTCATCATGTACTCTATCATAAGTATTTCAGTCAAAAACTCTGATGTATATAATAATAAAGAGGACCTCCGCGACATACAAGATTGAGAACAATTCAGAAACAAAGTGCCCCAATTCTCTCACACTCATTCGTACAACTTGTAAAATAAAATCAGCATGCATGTAAACGTTCCTCACAGACAGCTATATGAAGCTGAATAAAATCACAGACAAGTCTAAGCACCCCTGCTTTCTGTAAGGAGAGAGCACAGCAGAATGCAAACATGTTCCTCTATGGAAGAGTCTTTTGACAGATTGTGCTTTCACTAGTGGCAGACAGCGACTGGCTCTCCCTCCTTCACTTCACTGTGGCAGTGCAATCAGCCCTGGAGGTCCTGATGAATTGACCAGCTTATCTAGATCACAGATCACATCATCAAATGATGTATGGCTTCTATGCATCATCTCTCTCAACAGGCCATGTGAATGTGTACCAAAAAACTTGGCACTTTCAAAGAGTCCAACACTTGATTTCACACAGGGCTACGTTGCGATCCTTTGTCTTTTGGCAGTGGGGATATTTTCTTCATCTTCTTCGTCCGAATCTTCATCCGGATAGTCAACTAAACCTACAAGGCCCGGCTGAAATACATAAAGAATCTATTGGTACCTTTCAGTGAACATGTGAAAATTTACTGTGAGTAAAAAGAAAGTATATTTACTTTACAGAATCAAATCAAACTGGAGTATATTTGTTTTAAGTATAGGTTTCACTGACCATAACTCCCATAAAATATTGTTTGTAGTGACCTTGACAGTTGACCTTTTGTTCCCAAATCAATGAGTATCCTTCCCTTTTCATCTGGGAAAGATGGGTGTCGGCCCTGATAGCTCAATGGCGAGAGCGTCGGCCTTGACAGCAGAAGGTTCTGGACTCAATTCTTGGGTCCGGCCACATCTTTTTCTTCTGCCTGTTACACATCTAAATATGATTTGTAAAGGATGCAGGTACTTGATTTATCATCTAAAGTATATTTTCACCCATGGTAACCTATTAACTCCAAAATCAAAGGGCAACATTCCCCTTTGAAGTATATCCATGTATTTAAATTTTGGGTGGAGAGGATGAAGAAAACTTGTTATCATTATGAAACCAGTAACTGAAATCTATTTTACTGGTAGTAACCTTGACTTTTTACCCCAAAATCAACGGGCATCTTCTGATAAGTTTCCAAATATGGTGTGGAAAGTATGCAAAGATCTGAAGTTTTATTCAACAAACCGGTAAGTATAATTTATTTTTACCCGTAAAGACCTTCACCTTTGATCTATTGACCCAAAAATCAAAAGACATCATTCTCTCTTGATAAATATCCAAATTTGGTTTGGATAAGATGCAAGGAGTTTTACTTATTTTCTGGAAACTGTGTGACAGAAAGAAGGACGGATGGATGAACTGACTGACAAGAATGGACAAAGCAAACACTTAATACCCCGACCATGCCTGGGCATGAATTCTGATTTAAGCACGTACACATATAGTAATGTAATGAAACTGTATTGTTAACATTGATAATTAAATGCCTAGACAATAAGACAATTATGATGATCACTTACGAGTAGCAACAGAGTTATGACAGACAGACAGCTGAACAAACAAACTGAGTAACAGTTGTCCCCATGCTTCTAGGATGTGAAATATTCTGTATTCCTATTTCAGTTCATTAATTTATTATTCAAAATAAGATTAAATGGAACAAATTGTGAAGCTGACTATGGTTGTCAATATTCCCTACGAAAGTTCCTATCAAAACAACTCAAATCTCCCATAAAACAGTATTTAAACCATTCATGCTTAATGTAAATATAAAAATACTGAAAGTATCTTAAGACACATAAGTGCAAATTATGCTCACCCTTTTCTGTGCAAGTGAATTTCTGTCTGCATGTGGGGATGAGGTGGGAGTTTGTGGTGAACAGTTTGGGGTAGGACAGGGAATGCCGACAGCATTAGGACTTCCAGGAGGACTATCAGGGCTTCCAGGACTACCTGGGGAATTATTTGGACTATTAACAGGACTATTGTTTGTAGCTCCAGTCTTTAAGGTTATGCTGATTGATTTGTTGATTATTCGAGGCGGAGAGTCTCTTGTATCTGATTGCTCTTTGGCTGAAAATAGAACAGAATAATTAAAATTTCTGAGTCAGGCACACAGACATGTAGGTTGTATTTTACATAGACATTGTATACATATTACTTATGCATTATCCTGTATCCTCCAGTTTATTTAGAATTTCTTTGCTTGTTGAATAATGCCACTGCTTGATCATTTCAAGGATATGGTGATAACCACCTGTTAGTCGAGGAGGACACCAGGGGCCAGTTGTTCAAAACTTGAACCACTGGTTAAGCTAACCAATGGTTAAATTTCATTTGGCTATATCTTTGAAATGAAACGTCTTAAAGTCATGGTCTGTGTACAGATTTGAACCATATGAAATCTGCATGGTAATGTAATTTAGATTTTTTGTACTGATATCTCACAAATTAAATTAAATGTCACTAAAAAATCAATCACTGGTTTACTTAACCAGTGGTTACAGTTTCAAGAAACTGGCCCCAGACTACCTGAACAAGATGATAGATATATTGTTACTGACTTCAACTCCTACGATCTGGGACTGAACCCAGATTTGAGAAAGATGCAAGCAACAATGAGCTTAACAGCAGTGTATCAGCCTGTTCTACCATTGAGAACCCCTGGATTCAGTAGCAAGACAAGTGAATTAATCTCCCCTCTTGATAATTACTTATTAAGAATTAACAAAGAATCTGTTCAGCAAGGGCTTCAAGTTTCTGTTTCCAAGAGAACTTGTACATTTTAATAGAGTATACTGAAATCTACTAATGATTCACCTTTCTTCAAGTCCATAAACCTTTGGAACTGATCTAGACCAGCGTCTAATTTTGACTTGAGCATATCATTCATAGGGACAATGGGTTCAGGATCTTCTACTTCATCATCTTGATCAAACCACATTTCTTCTTCCTCTTCTAGCGTCCGTGCATCTCGACGAAACCTATTGTTCCGTAATAAGGAGTTGGCACTGTAAATATAAAGAGAAATACAACTGATACAAACAAATACAATTTCTTACGATTAAAACAGTGAAAATAATAATGCTAAATTTCCTTCTCTTCTGTCACTTTTGAACCAATTTTAGATATTGTGGCCTCATTTCCTGCGCAAGGTCCAAAATATGTTATGAGCAGCTAAGAAAAACTACTTCTTCCATCTATCCAAACATGTAAATTTTTGTACATTAAATGAATAGGCTGAGTACCTTTTCATCCTGAACATCAGTTAAAATTGATAACATCTATCTCAGCATGATACTTAACACTGACACATCTTAATATCAAAACCTACCCGTCTAAGCAAGCTTTGTCCTTGAGTCGATCCTCTACCTGTTGCTGCTCGTACTTCAGCTTGAGATTTTTAAACGTACTAACATATGACACTGACTCCAAGTCCTTCATATGATTTTCTACTATATGTGAAAAAAGTGCCTTAATATCCTCCTGAAAATCCAAAAATCAATATGAATACAAAAACCTTATGAAGCATATGAAACATAACACCCGTATCTTTATGACTGAAAAATTGATTTGCCTAATTTTGCGATGCTTTCAATAGTATTTTAAAAGATATAACAAGGAAGCACTCTGCAGGTAAGGATATCATTGCCACAATGCTGTTACATACATGTATATGTCATTGGTGTGAATAACTTCCACACACTATTACACATATACATTTTAAAATATTGACCAATTTCCACAAAGAAATGACAAAGCTGACTCTCTCAGTAACTCAAGCTTGAAGGGCTTACATAAATCAGTTCCAGTTATGCAGAGTTTAAGTACGCAATGTGTATCTATATAAACAATCAGAACCAGGACTTCAGTTTGAAATCATTGGAAATTGAATAATCAACTGTAGCTAATTTTTAATTTGTTGCTTTTTGGGGGGGTGGGGGTTGTTGTTTCTGAATAAATCATGGCAATGGCATCAACAGTTACTAAGTCAGTCAACATTCTAGTGGTTTTACAGAAATTTCAAAGGAGTGAAACCTGAATTCTCCTTTACAATTCTAATTTTATATTTCCTTTATTTTGGCAGAGGATAAAGAGGTCATCAATATCTATTAATATCATCTTATGTCATCTGATAAATGAATACTGAAACTTCCATCAATAACATCCCTTAACACACACTTCTCTTGTACATGTGGTTACATTTGAAAGACAGGAAATATTTTTTCACTATAAAATCAATACAAACTTACCGTCTTAATAAATTCGAATAGTTCAATCATTGCTGAATTTATTAAGTTGTATCTGTTCCCATTCCCTAAGAACGCCGAGACTACAGGCTTGAAAAGACATCCTTTGGTGATATAACGATTGTAGAATTCATCCTTCATGCCGATTATCCTGCGCATGAATCGTAAAGCACCTGAAAGCAAACAAAACATGAAGCACTTCCTTATTAAGATAATTAAAACATTTCCACCGAAATGTTTATTTAATATAGCATAGATTTCACACCTAACTAGAACATGCTGAAACACCATACATGTATTAACCTTAATAACAGACATGTGGTCACTAAAAAACCTTGTAATTCTTAATGAGATAACATAGGACAGAAACTATCACCAAAGCTTCATGTTTTTTATCATTCACTCCAAGACTTATACAGAAATATGTATGTTTGTGAAACTTTATCATTAAGAGTAGAAAGAAATCAAGAAAATGGTCTTAACTCCATACATTTGGATTGACAAATAAGACAAATGTCCATATTGATATGGACCCTAACGATGTATGTATTACAGCACAACAATCTTCACACAGACAGAAAAGATTAAAGTGACGGAATAAACAGTAAACTTTCTTACCGAGTGCGACAAACGCATGCCCTGATCTGAGGAGTACAAGGACTCTGCGTAGTAAGTCTTTACTGATTATGTAGTTTTTAATGTGGTATGCATGGTGTTCTACACAAAACGTCAACAACTCCAGTATTAAACTTTGTAACTGTGCCGTTTGGAAATCATCTGGAAGTACAAAATGAAAGGACTTGAAAGTCTTCAAGGTCGGAATTGCATGGTCAAGTACATCAAAGGTAATAAAGTCGTGATCCACCAAGAGATTACACACCAAGCGTGTAATGTTTAGGATCAGTATTGACAAAAACACGTTCTGCGCACAGGTGCTCGTTTTTATATAAACAACGGCTCCGCCCTGTACACCCACGTACGACTCCGTCTCGTACTATATAGTTATCTCATTATCTATTATCACTTTTGATCTTGACAGTAGTGTGAAATTAGCAATCTGGACAGTCTCCCGCTGTACATGTACATTTGGGGAAAACCACGTCTACACATGTAGATCTATAAATAACTGGTTAATTTTAGTAGCATTACACATCAACAACTACCAAGACGTTTGTTTATCGTTGTGACGAGAAGATTGTAGAGTACTTTGAATTCCACTGCTATATAAAGAAGCGATATTCTCAAGTTTTATTAATTATAATACAACGGATACTGGTACGGACTAGTAGTGTACTTCTTAAATTACAGCACAGCTACACAACAATGTCAATCGTATTTTTTCGGGACTTTCCGTCGAGTATTCGGAAAGACTGCATGTCCTCCAGCGCATGAATATATTGAACTCGTCTAAATCGATGGAATGACGGCACATCTATTTTCTCATCTGATCAAACTTATCTTGTATTGACTCGTACAATATGAACTATAAGTACTAAAAGTAAATCTAATCACGCTTTTTCTAAATATCGACGCACTATTTATACACAAGGAGGTATTTTCTGCGTTCCACGCATTCACCACAGCATATTGTAACGACTAGGGTCTGGAATTGCGACCAAAAATCATAATCAATATTCAAATTTGGTGTCAGATAAAACTGTTTAAATCAAACTGTCAGAGTTTCTTTGACAATATTCAAATTTGTTTAAAGTATTTATAAAATTCAGATATACCAATATCCATGGCAAAAGTACCTGAGCACATTTGAAGATAAAGATGTTGGCGTAAATTTTCAACTATTCAAGCTGATACCGACCAGGATTAATGCTCCAGAATCATGTATCAGTCACACAAACTGCACGACCCAAATTTGAAGCAATTTCAACATGTACCAACACATTGACCTTTCCATACTGAGCTGAACTTTTTAATCATTTAGCCTTTCCTTTATCCTTATACAAATGCCGAGGTGTAAACCCGAAAAACCGGGATGGCTTTAACTTAAGTGTCTTAGAACATAAGCTTGATTACTCATTTACTATCGCAGCTGCCATGGTTGATCATACCATCTGCGTAATGTAGAGCAACTAAAATGAAACTCATGAATATCTGTTTTATGTACCTTTGCTGGGTTTCTCTGAAACTGTGTTTGCAAATAAAGGAGCTGTTAACACATGCATGCTTCGTTTGTAGAAAAATCCAAGGAATTCGGTTTTCTCCGTTTTCTGCAAAAAAACGAAAACAAAAAACTTAAGATGAATATAATAAAATAGACACAACAATTTCATAGATGACAAGATTATCAGTAAAACAGATACTCCCCGAACGACAGTCATAATGCAGGAAATTGATGACTCAATTCATATACAAAAAATCAGTAAAACTGATGGAGGTATAGGAGATATAAGTACTTCATGTTACTTTTATGTCATAGTTAATAAGTGATCTTGACCTTTCAGGAATGAACTTTGTCCAAAAGTACTTTACCTAAAGAACATTTGGTGAAGTATGATCAAATTCTGTTGAAAGGTATAGGAGATATAAGTACTTCATGTTACTTAAGTCATAGTTAATAAGTGACCTTGACCATTCAGAAAAGACCTTGAGTGACCTTTGTCCCAAAGCCCTTAACCTAAATAATATTTTGGTGAAGTATGATCAAATTCTGATGAAAGGTGTATGACATATGAGCTAAGGCGGACAGATGGACTGACAGACAGACTCAAAGACAGCGACTATATGCTTCCCGGAAAGTTTTCTGAGAGCATAAAAATTACTGCACCATCATAATTTAGCCTTTATCACTACCCATCTTCTATGTTACACTTTTGTAGGTCACCACAGAGGAACCCTGACAAAGATGACAGCCACTATATTAAAAGGGTTAAAGTGTGATGGTACACATGCATCTATCCATCTGTAGAAAGCCAAGACCCTTAACAGTGCTCTAGACTATTGACTAATATCATACAGATTTTTCTGAATTATTTCTTATCTTAATTTTCAGTACATGTACTGTAGAGTACCTCCTTTAATGCTTGAAAAAAAAGTCTTCTTTACAACTTCTTCCTTGTAAATGACAAATTATGGAAACATTTCAAATGCTAATTAATAATATTTCTGTACTGATTCTGATTGTAAAATTCCTTTTTCTTTTTATAATTCTGGTTGTGATAAAGGAAAAATATGAAACTTACATTAGATGTAGGAAGCATGTTCTCTGGGTCAATTAGAAGTTTGATTGTAGCCATCAACTGTACAGCTCCACCTAATTCTGAGATCAAGATCAAGATGACATCAAGATTATTTCACTTGCATGGCGATACAGCAATATTACTATGCTTTAACATAATCTCATCTATGCAAGTAATAAATCTATAACATGAAGTGTAGATATCTGCAATGCTTAACTTTATTCAGATCTAGAACTTTAGAACCTACTGATCTTTTCATACATCGTTAAACTTAAAGGTCAAAATTTCAAGACACTTGTGAATAAATACAACAAAAAGTAATTAGTTGCAAGAACCATCCAATGCTCACTAACTCCCTCTTTAAATCAACAAGAAACTGCTAAATACAGTATGGCCGAATTGCAAAGCAAATTTGAAACAAGGTCACAAGACCAAACATTATGGTATCAATTGAGAGCATTCATCATTAAGTACCTATGTGTGAAGTATCAAACCCTATTGATTCAAAAGATATAGTCACAGTTAATATTAGGTAAAGTTCAAGGTCACCAGGTCAAAAGTCAAGCATAAGTTAAAACAGTCAAATCGAAACCCCACCTGACCGTCGGACAAATCCGGTAAAATTCGCTTGGTCGGTAAATTTTTGTATTTTCCGGAACGATTGTACGATATCGCATCCATGACCAGTTTTGTTCTTTACGCTCTACAACCGCATTGCGCTCGGCGCGTGTTGCGAACATCGTGATATTCATTATGTATTTTAAAACTTAAATACGGGGAGGGAGACGTCCCAAGGAAACCACTGAAACGAAAGAATAAAACTGTCAAATGAACAGAGGGCCGAAAAATCCCCCTTCCCGCAAACAACGTATTATGACGGTACCATGCCATACTCCATCTGTACAACTTTTCAGTTTCGAAAAATCAGAACTATCCCTTACTGGGAAAAACAAATTTATTAAAAGATGCAGTAATATGAGGGTCAGTACAGTTATTATAAGATGCAGTAATATGAGGGTCAGTACAGTTATTATAAGATGCAGTAATATGAGGGTCAGTACAGTTATTATAAGATGCAGTAATATGAGGGTCAGTACAGTTAAAATGAGGAGGACATGGAGCTTTTTGACGAATTATATGTAGACAAAGATAATGATGAATTGTGTGATAACTTAATGCCTTGGTGAGCAAAGTGATGTCTGGGAGGACTTGTTTATATTCTCAAGAGAGTGATACATGTAGAAATAAATCACACCAGAAATGTTTCAATTTTTTGTGTTTATTGCATTTTTTTGTCGGTCGGGTAAAAATTTAATCGGTCAGGTATACCCTACAGACTTACCAGACCGAATGTCCTGTAAATCAAAAGTAAGTTTCGCTAAGACTGTTAAAACCCCTGGTCATAAGGAATCTTTGTGTGAAGCATAATGTTTACACTCCTTTTAGTTGCTGAGACTTTGCTTAAACCAGAAACTGTACCCAAAAAGTTGATTTACAGAGAGAGAGACAGACTGAGCCAATCTAAAGACAGGAATTGCTTTGCAATGCAGCCAATAAACCCTGATTTGTGAAATAACTTCTTACCAGGATCAGTGTCGTTGATCATCTGCTCAATGACTAGGTTAATAAGCAAATCATCCTGTAAAGAGAAGCATTCAATAACAGATCTTCATATTCAAAGAGTATATCTAAAGTTTGAAACAATTCAATCACCTACATGTAAGGTACAGCATGGAAGATTCAATTAATCAGTCTCAAAACAGCAAAAATGCACCTAATATCAATTTTATCTTAAGTTAATGTTTGATATTATTAACTGTGTATAAATACACAGATGACCCCTGATGCAGGAGAAAACCTTTCCAGCAATGAATGATACAATTACAATCTTTCAAAATAGTTTCAAAGTAAATACTTACTGGTCATTTGATATACATGTAATATATATTCCTTTTGGCCTTATAACCTAGACCATGGACTTTGACCTATTTTTCTTAAACTTTATAATTCACTATGACCATTCCTTTTTAAAGTATTTCTGGATACTAATAATGCCATGGGCATCAATTTTTTGGAGACACACTTTGTTTCATGTTATCAATTTTCACCCACTTCTTCACATTTAATATCGAAAAATATAATAATACTAACATCATCTTGACTCTGGCCTTCTTTCAATATGAATTCACGGACCATGGACGGATTGAATTCTACTATGTAGGAGAAAATGTCTATAGCAGCTGATTTCATTTTTTCGTCATCTAAACCCTGCAACAAAATACATGTATAACATCACTAAATGCTTGATGTTATGAGAAAAATTGTAATTCATCTTCTATGCAAGTAAAAAGACTTTACAAAATGCTTTTTCTATCAATATTTATATTTATTTTCTGAATTATTAAAACAGGAATAGGGACAATTCCTTGAAAAACCCATACAGTGGGCTCGCAACAAACTGCCTACTAACCAAAATAACTTCTAAAGCCGACAGCACTCCAAGACTTGATAAAGTCTGAAAAGATAAGAATTTGTAATTGTTAAAGAACTCTATAAATAAAGTATGATATAACAAGATCTCTAAAATATTGTTGACCTCAATAACTTAAAAAGCTAGAATTCACTGTGCATTACATTTTAATGAACAGTCCTTTAAATGTGACACCAATATGTACTATCCATGTAACATGACAGCCTGATTCATTCTTAATCAATGATGTTTAAAAGAGGCAGATTTGGTTCAGAGTCATAACAGAACAGTATTTCTAAGTATTAATGCTATAAATAAAAGACCTTGCTTAAAAATGATAAACACTTATACCTCTTGAGTTTGAATATCAATCTAAGTATAGATTTCCTTTTCCAAGTAAACATGTATTGAATTCAGGCATACCAAATTAATGTAGATCATGCATACATATTTTGGGAACTCTCTATCCCTTTCACAACCAAAGGGGTACTATAAACAATCTAGAACCTTGTCCTTAAACACAGCACTTAAAAACAATATGCCACTCTCATGTCTTCAGTTACGTCAAATCCTTTTGATGAGTTAGGGATTTCAGACAAGCCCTTTAACAGAATTTTAACCAATAACCTTCCTTACATGAATGGCACTTTTCTATACCTTGGCCAAAATGGTTTTATGTTTTATATGCATATAAAAAATGCTCACTTTGAAAAAAGTGTCTCTATGTTGAGGCTGGAGAGTTTGTGAAAAGGTACAGAACTCTTTAAGAAAAAGAACTAAATCTCTGCGATGTTCATCGTCAGTTTCATCGTCAGTTAACTGTGCAAACAGACTAGGAAGGAACTTTTCATCATCCTGAAATTTAAGACATATATCAAATAAAGCAAATAAAACTCTGACAGACTTTTCCTAAAATGCAAAATTGATACATATTATTTCTGAAATGAATATTACTTAATTCTATTCAACTATTCAATCATACATATTTTTACAGTACAATCCAGAAATTTTCGAATGTTCATGCTAAAAACAAGTGAATGCTTCCATAAAAACAGTGGAAGTTTACATCAAGTTTAAATAGCACAGGTAACTTTATGTCCGAATTCTCAATGTATTTTTTGTGTGATTTCTCAATGCATTTTCTCACCTTCCCCAACTCACATGATCTGCACTATATGTATGTTAGGAATGCAGGGCTCAACACCAATAAAAGGAATCTGTGGTTTTTTTTTTTTTTTTAATTTTTCAAAGGTGCCTTTACCTTTGCATTTTGGAACTTTAGGCACATTTACATTAAGCCAAAAAATAAATGTTTTGGGGAAAATTTAGACAAATTTTGGGAAAAATCAATGAAATTTCTATTGGGAAAGATCCTTGTAACCAACCTGATTTGAAGAAAAAAAAGATACTGGATATTAATATTGAACAAACAGCTTTACTAAAAATCACCTGTTTATACCCATCTTATATTCATGCCAATAACACTAGAGCGACATTTCTCATATTTTAGTGCTGGAAAAGAGGTACTACAATTACATTTAACAAAAGTAAGAATTTTAATCATTAAATCAAACAAAGGACTCAAAAGTCCTGAGAGTTGGCTTTGCTGATTTTAAGTACGTAATCATTTTACCATTTTAGTGGCGGATTCAGGATGTCAGGGGGGGGGGGGAAATGCCCCCCCCAAAATTAGGTCTTTGTTGCATCGTCATTATACCTATGTACAAAATGCTAATAAAATTTGCTCTCTTCATACTATCTTACGGCAAAGAGTTTGCAATTGCTTGTATCCGAAATGAACGTGCAATCGACAACTTCATGGCAACAAGTTTTACTGCATTGTTGTCACAAGTCAAAGTTGAGCCAAGGAACGACATTCCTTCAAGTGGGACATTAAATAACCATCTTATTCACGATTCTCATAATGTTTTAACATCATTTATATAATTTAGAAACATACAACATTTACCTAAATATTTATACTGCATTTTCATTATCAGAGGAAATGCGGGAAGATCGATCTTTAAATTTGTCATGTATGTGAAAAATAACTAGTTCCAGAACATGTTGGGGAAAACTTTAATTGAAATATCTCGATAAAAACAAGCGATACAATATCAAGACAAATGCTTTGTCCGGAGAATTACACAATCGAGTATATCCGGTGGTGAACACATCGTAAAGTAGTCACAACTACATATTATTACGCTAAATTTGAAAACATTATTGCAACTCCTTTTTCAAGTTATTGAAACTAGTTTATGTTTAGCTTAAATTAACTGAGCTAAAGGTACATTGTGCTGATCAAGAATTTTTAAGACAACATCAGTAATTTTTCGGCACTTTATTTTTCAGCGGCGTAGTAAGCTCTATATCGGTAGTGAAAGTTATAACCCCTGAAAAGAAAGTGATTGCAATGAGTGCGGCTTCACCGAAGCCGACTCAAAAATGATTAAAGTATGTATAGTTCTATAGAGTCGAGCTTTAGCCTGTAAAAGTTCATTTTCACTAGTAATACTAGACATCTTGGTTTTCAAAAGATCTATCATTCCATTGCTAAGGTATCAATTTTCATCTACTGCGAAAGTTTCAAATAAATACAAATATTACCGATTTTGAAATAAAAACAAAGCCTATGTGAAACATGGATCATACTATTTAATTCTTAAAGTCTTATCTTCTTACTTTAAAATTACATTCTTTTAGAAACGTACTACCAATACATTTACACAGCCAGTCTTTCCCAAAAACATCTGCCCACAAGTCCCAACAATTGAAAATCTGTTTGGACCAATGTTTTACGGCTGATTCTAGACCGCAGGACTGGTGCAAGTTTCAATTTTAAGTTTTATTTGATCTTGCTCTCTGAGGCAGTTTCACGGATTAACACACACATTTTCAAATGTAATGTGTTTGAGCAAACATGACGAGTCAATCATAGAGCCGTAAATGTTTTATGATGATAAATGTACAACTTTATTGGAAAGCGTTTGCGAGATCTTGATTTTTAACAAGATATTCGCACCAAGAGAAGATATGGACAATGAGAAGAACATAGACTACAGGATGTTTTTCCTCCTATTATAATAATTATTAATTAATTTCATTATAAAAATCCCACAGTTTATTTTCTCCAATATACATGCAAGTTGTTATAATGTACAGTCCAGGTGTTTTGTGATTTTTCCACCCACCACTGTGGACCACATCCAGGTGCAAATTCAAGAATTACTCAATACACTCTGTATTTTACAAAAGTGTGAATGAGCACAGGTAAATTTCCACCTGGATTCCGACTGTGATTCCAGGTCTTTTTCCCACTGTATTTTGTGCAATTTTTCTCCAACACCTGGACTGTACGGTATCACATAAGAGCTGTCATTTCTTCCTCTACAGAAAAATTGCACACACCTAAATTCAACCCAGGTATCTATCAATAATGCATATTTGACCTTTAATTTTATGATTTTGCTTTAAAATCTTAAAGCTGTGTGTATTTATGGGTTAAAAATTCAGCATCACACCACACTAAGGCATACAACAGAAAGCTTCGATATTCAATTTAAAATTGTTTGCAAGCAATTTCCTAGGATAATACAGGTTCAAATCACCGTAAGTAGTATCGCAACATTAATATATACAGTAAATTAGCCTATTACTAGTAGTATTAGGCAAATAACTGTAGTCTATGGTCAAAAATGTGAAAGTGGTTATTCCCCAAGAAACCCTTTAGAATGGAAAAATAAAAATCAAAGAAAAGAAAATATGATACATGTAGTCTCTTTCAAACAACTGGAAAATACTGATGAATTTGCTGGTGTGAAATAAATTTCAAGTGGATAATTGAGTACAATTGTCTATTTTTTTCTGACAAACTTTGGTTTGGACCTGAGCGGCATTTATTGATTTAAACACACAAGTCCAAATGACCTGTGAAGGCCTTAAGTGTTTGTTGTAGAATGCAATGTCACTAATATAACTAATGCCAGTACTAGTATTACAGGTACAGTACCGGCACAGTCCAGGCATTTTGTAGAAATTGCACAAAACCCGGTGGGAAAATCCTGAGGGAAATTCACCTGTACTTATTCATACTTGTAAAATAAACAGTGTGTTGTGTAATTCTTAAATTTACACCTAGACTGTAGTGTAGATTAAATATCTGATGTGAACTTCAAATTCAACTTGCATACTTACACTGTAGGTCAAAATAAAAGTTGTATGCACAATCAGCAAGACTTCATTAGTACATGTACAAGCATAATCAAGAACACAGCATTTTTATTTTCTTTTCTTTTTCAAGTACATGTATTTCATATCAGAAATATTTTCCAGTGCCTAAGGTTTGGTCTGTGGAAATAACTGTTTCTTACTAATCGAAACATTTATTTCTTACTCAAAATGTATGAAAATATGTCTAGCTGAAACATAAAATTCATTTTCTATACCGTACTCCATACACAAAATACATTCCTAACATATATCCCAGAACTTTCGTAAAGGAGCATGGTCCAATTGAAGTCGGGAAAAGTATAAAAAATGTAAACGGATTCCTTAAATTTATGGCAATCGATTGCTAGTATATTATCTAAGATGTGTTAAAAGTATCGTTACCAAAGTCGATGTCGTTAGCGAGATATGCCCGTTTTAAATTTGCAACATAACCAGGCCAACTCCTTGAATATTGATGAAGTCGGCCTGAGGAAATCATGTGATAATGAAACTCGAGCTTTACCCAATTCTAACATTTGTTCCACTTTTCTTTTTTTGACCTTTAAGTCTGTGTATAGTTATTTTCTACCACACTTTTGCTTTTCTCGTGCTCATATTCCTCCATGTAAAACATTTTTGTTGTTTTCTACAGTGAATATCGGTGCACGCGCATGATTATGGGCAGAGCATCGCCTTATTTGGGGAATTGATACCGAATTAAATTCGACTCAATTAACTTTATTTCATGAGAACATTGAGGGATTTTAGTTTGAAATTTTGCAATTAACACTAAGTTTATAATTTATGTAATACAGGAAAAATAAGATATTGTCGAAATTAATCCTTTTAATGCTAAAATTTTCCAGTCTCGGACTATGTCACTTTAAAGTCCTTTTCAAAGTGAAAAACTTGAGATAAGACATGACCTTTCTGTACATGTATGTCCTAGTTTTTGACTGTATCATTAAATCTACCCTTGCAGGTAACCAAAGTACACACATGTATGTTATCTACAAACCAATAATACATGTAATTGTTTATGTGAACCCTTAAGTTTAAAAGGCTTTCAAAATGTGTTCTTTTTCTTAAACTCTTTTGCTACTAAAGATTTGTCATTCACACTTTTGACCAAAACATAGCAAGAATTATATTACGAAGTGTTCAAAATGAGACAATAATCAGCAAAATGAGTACTGACTGTCTGACATTTCACTTTCAAGTTAATGTCAAGCATAAGATCCTCTTCTGAGCAGTAATCTGTACATTTTAAAAGTAGAGCCAATATCCATGTACATGTACTATGCAATTTCATTCTAATGTGCATACTATAACTAAAAGGTAAAAGAAACCAAATTTCAGGAGCTTCCTTGTTAAACCAAAAGATGAGACGCAGTCTTGACCAGGCAAATGCAAAGCCAAACAATGGGGACAAAAAAACACTCTGCAGCCAAAAATATTCCTATTTCTCCTCTATTCCCTTTCATCATCTTACCAGTTAATTAAAAATGAATCTTTACTTGTACATTTACCGGTACTTGTACTCTCTAAATCAGTAAATGACGTCTTGTTTGTATTTTGAAATATTAAGTAAACACATCTTCAGTCTTTCTGAAAACTTTTTTTTTTACACTATATAGGAAACACATTTTCTTTTAGGCCTGAACAGTCTTAAAAAAGAACTTCAAAAGCATTTACCACAGTTGGTATGTTGACACCAATATACACAAAGTTATACTCATTTAAACACATAGTTTGGCAGCAAATTTTGGGAATTTACAAGCACTTCATCAACTAAGACGATGTACATGCAATTTGTCATCTTTGATATATCAACTTTTTTTAATACATCGACAGACTTACTAGCCAGTCTGTCTTTTTCAAAAACAAATTAAGATTATAGACCAAGAGATTTTTTGGTAGTCTCGGGAGTCAGGCTAGTGAGTGTTCAGAAAGACTGCATCTTAAAAATTTTCATTATTTCAACCATCAATCATTATTGTTTTTACCTGTATCATTCCCACAATTTCAACTTTGTTGAAGAACACAAAAGAAGTTAATGTCGATAACATATTCTCCTCGAATACTGACGGAGTGGGTAAGATCACATCCTGTATATACTGTACACGATAGGTTTGATGGATTTTGTTGAGAAGTTCCGGCTTACAAATCGGTATGACCTCCTTGAACTTGACTTTGTTTTTCAGGTACTCCCTGTGTTTAGCAGGATGGGGTAGAGATGGGTCATACTCTAGAACTCCCACAATGTCAAATATCGTATTGTCTGCAAACATGATCTCGAACAACTCATTTCTGTTTAAGAGGAAAATGCTCTTAAAGATCTCGTACAAGTGGTTCAACCCTTCGATATTTTCCAAGTCTTCACAAACGTGGAACAAGTCCAATAACTGTTTGATATATCCATCAGATTCGATGGCCTGCGAGAATTTCTCTCTGCGAGCAGGAGAGAGAAGTACATGAGTCAGCAGGGTAGAGATCTCCTCGAGTCTACTGAGTTCACAGGGTGGCAGTTCTATAGGTGATGCGGCTACTGGCATTTCTTCAAAACGTTCATCCTCAGATTCTTCTATGATATCTTGCGTCACCTCTACTGAGGGATCTCTCCCTTGTATCTGTAAGTAACATAATGTACTTCATTAATTTACTGTAACCTATATTACAACTGATAGAAAACAGGATGTGTTTGTGAAACATGAATGCCCCCGGCAGCAATAAAGTCCAAGTAAGGCAAATTTTGAAAGGTAGGTAAAAAATCAGAGTCGAGGTCACAAGGTCAATGACCTTGGTATAATTTGAAAGAGTATGCATACCAAATATGAAGTCTCCATCTCTCACAGTTCAAAAGTTATGACGAAGATTAAAGTTGATGACGATCAAAAAGGTAAAATACAATATGCCCTGGATCGATAACATAAAAAGAATAATTCTTCCAGAAAGTCTAAATTTCAATCAAAATTCCTCAGGCTGACCAACTCTTTCTATATTACTCTGTAACCCTAAATATAGCATTTTTGGGGCTCTTTTACAAGTCCCATCAGAGGAATGAGGAGTCTTCATGCCCTTTCTTAAATTTCATTCTCTCAACTTTTTCCCAAATTACTGAAGACAATTTTCAATTTGTTGACAATCAGCTCCCTCAAAACTCACAACAGAAAAAACATAAAATTGCCATTTCTACCACCAACTTACTGAGCATATCTTTGCCCATATTTCTTCACAACTCCTGGCTTCTTGAAAGCTCAAAGCAAGGTCGTAGTTATCCGCCTCTGACCAGACAATCAAAGTTTCCTGAAACACAGATCACAATCAACTTTATTAAGATTATGTTACACACGTGCACAAAAGCTATGTGCCACGGTAAATCTCCTTACTCTACGTAGAAGGTTTACATGCATACCTGTTATTGTTCCATGACACATTCAATAAATATTTTCTCAAGGGGCCACAACTTATTTTCCATGCAGTTTACAACATTACCTACTGTCAAGCTTCATTTGCCACAAGCAATTTGCTAAATGAAACACCACTCCCTAACATGCTCATTTCCTTATTTCTCTTAAAATAGATAATCACACAGTGCCTCTCACTTCCTTAATTCTCAATTTACTATATTGTTGCAAAAAATTATTTCTATAAGAGCATCGTTTCATAGATCTTATCCATTACATTTATCTAGATGTATATTGCGACGACCTTCAAATTGACACCTGTACCGATTCCTAGACATCAGTTCACAGGAAGGATTTAAGTCACTTGTTGACTGATACACTTACATATAAGTGCATGTTCCATATCTATCCTACCACCCTCATTATTAGGGAATGAGTATCCTATTTCAGTGATTAAGTTATATATTTCAACATCAATCCTTAATATGACTAATGCACAGATAACTTCCCTTAGGCACATAAGTAAGTAATCGACAGCTTAGTGTAAATGCCATACAATAATTAACAGTTATTAACATCAAAGCCACTGCAGAGCATAAATCAATACTTATATTTCTAGATCTACATTGTATACTACAATATGAAATGTAGGAAATATAGCAAATATACAGTACAGTCCGGGTGGAACTTAATTTGCCCACTGGTCACAGTGGGCATTTTTAGAGTGGGCATTAAAAATGTCCACTGGACATTCTTGTGAGAGTAAATTAGAATTAACATACAGGTAAGTGGAGAGCTTGATAGCTCAGGTAAATGTCCACTCGTAATGCCCACTGAAATTTTAGGTGAACTGCCCAGTGTGGACAGTGGGCATTCAAAGTTCCACCCAGACTGTACTGTAACCACTTGGACAAATAATATAGCAGTTGAATACATAATCTATGTTAATATCAGTAACTTACTTGCTGTTTAGTATAGGCAGTGTCAGGTTGAATCTTTGATTCAAGCAATATGGAACCTTGAAAATAACATTAAAGTCAGGTATCATCAAGTGTCATATCATTTCCAGTCGAGTAATGCTTTTAAGTTCAATACTACAAGAGTACTTGCTATATTTCTTCTTAATTGCAAATTACGGTTTTCAGGAAAATTATGCAGGACAATGTTTTAATGAAGAACCGGAAAACCACGGACCCAGTGTACATAAAGTTTGCAAGTAAATTCAGTATATCAAATTATACATCAGTTTGATCTGGCAAGTAAATTTCATTGGGGCTTACAAAAGAGTAAGAATCTGGAAATAATTTCTTAAAATGATATTATCAGAAACCCTTCAAGATTTTGATCAAGCAAAAGCACTGGCTATCAACACATTTTGAAATCCCTGATATCAGTATGTGCCAAACCTACTGAGGTATTACAATGCATTTGTCTCGTAAATCTTTATATATCAATGAAATAATAGTGAAAGTTTTACAAGATCCAATCTTTAACACACAAGTCATGCAAACACTATCTTTCACTTCTAAGGTGACATCCAGTACACAGGGTTCTCACTAGGGTTCTGAAATGGTGAGTCCTGGGACTTGCCACTTTTGAAAATGGTGAGTCCCACCAAAATTTGGTGAGTCCCAATCTAAAAATGATGAGTCCCGAAGTAAACTTCAATATATATAGTTTTTTTTTGTCTTGTTAGTTGTATATGTATATTATCTGTCTTTCATGCTAATTATGTGAATTAAATGTCAATAAATTTTATAGTTTTGTTGTTTAAGCATGAAAAGCAGATAATGTACACATGATGTATTCAAAGCTCAATGTGTTCTACAATATCTCTTCTGTTAACTTCAACATAAGGCATGTTGGCATTAATAAATTTACCGATTGTAACCCAAATTATGATTGACCCATGCCGTCGTTGCAATTTTGCAGTAACAGCTAATTTTAATAATCAGAAACATATATACACATATATCTCTGTAATAATGACCCGTACAAACCGCCGAAGTCTTTAAGTATCATTAATATATTCAAGTGCGTTGAACTTAATTAATAGTAAGGCAATTTGAGGTTCAAATAAATCATTACATATTCTGATGGCTAAACACATGCTTTTGTCCACTATTCTGAGATTCTTTAAACCCCCTATCAACTATAACTCATAAAACAAATCATCTTGTGTAGATGACCCTGAAATGTCAACACATTCAATCCTTTTTGTCCAGCGCGTGCCGATTAGACAGTGGCAATCCAGGATATAGAGAACATGCTAACATTTGCACTGTTTACATCTGTAAAGACATCGCAATTTCTTACAGATTTTCATCACTAGTGAAACTTACTGTGAAAAGAGACTCGTAATTCTTTTTTAAATATCAGTGGCGGATCCAGGATTTCCGAAAAGGGGGACCCAAATGGGTATTAGCCAAACTTCTCAGACATTTTTGATGCAAAATCTGGATTTTTACAAGTAAATATGTGACCAAAAGGGGGAGGGGGCCGCCCCCTCTAAATCCGCTACTGAATACAATGAAGTTGTGTTTGAATCAACATGCCATTTTAGACATTTGGTTTGGTATTAAATTTGTGATAGATTTCTGAAATTCCCGCCTACACATGTACAATGAGGTCTTCAATTCACCCTTATTCACTGTTAGTTCTACAATTAGTGCGTTCAACTGTCCGCCGGCGGCATCATGGGCATGTAATAGGGTCGAGTGGACAATTTATACTGCCGCCGACGGACTGCCCGAAGCGTTATCTCCCGCGGTTAATACAAATCAATTAATACACGGCTTACTCGGCGACACAGCACAATGTCATAAATTTATTAGCCGCGTGCGGGAGTAACAGGGACGCGTCCCGGGGACTCACCACTTTTGAAAATCGTGCGTCCCGGCCGATTTTGACGCGTCAGGGACGCAAATACGCGCGTTAACGAGATCCCTGAGTACACCCTCCGCTTTGCGAATGAAAATTGAACCCAGACTTGACATGGCAACAGACTATAGGATGTTGCAGTAAAGCGCTGTGTCTCACTAGGCCACCAATGTCATACGGTATGGTACTCAAAACTACATAGAAACGATGCGAGAATTCCAAAGGTAAACCAAGAAACTAGTATTTACTGGTAGATCTCTGCAGAAGATACAGAAATCTGCTTTTCATCTTTATGTTCTATCTTTATATACAAAACAGATGAGTGATGTGACTAATTCAGAATTTTACTTTTACAATTCTGTTGATACTTTTCAACCTTTTTCTACTAATAAAGGTTGGGGCTACCTGCTCAAATACTTTTTTCCTTCGTGTATATTTTTCACAAACACATTACAAAGACTTGAACTTCAAACAATATCTGTATGCCTTCTTGGCAAATTTGGAGTCCAGAATTCAATAAAATTTAAACATATCCATTTAATAGTTTGTGTGAACAAGAAAGAGATTTGATTTTTTAAAATGAAGGACTGGAAAATGGTGGTTTATTACGTCACTTCTCAGTCACAGCATCTGCTAGATGTGCTGCACAGAAAATATTACTCATGCAATGGAGATTGGATTCACCATGCTATGTCGAATGTTTCACAAGTCTATGTCATCCATAACAGGAAGAGTAACTTTTCACTATCTCAAACAAGAGACAGGACACAGCCAAAGGACCAATGGGCTCAAACCTGTAACCAACTGGCCATTCCCGCAGCTATGCATCTGGGTGTTTGAAAATAGGCATTCGGAAAATATGGGGTAAAGCATCAGACTTTATCATAGAAAGCAATGCATATTCTTGGAGCAATTTTGGTAAAAGGCAATGACTTACATATTTTATCATTCATGAAATTAAAATCTGAATACATGTTATACACATTTCTGATCGTACTGTATAAGCAAAACCCTGCAGAATTGATTCAACAGAGCTTAAAGCTGTGTTATCGCTTAAGATAAACCCCAAGTTTTAACCCAAAGACTTTTACCAGTCTTTCTATATCTAGAAAGAGCTATATAGATAGTTGACTTTAAGAATTATTCAACTTCAAAAGCATTACTGACTAAACCAAGACAGTGCAGTCCAGGCATGTTGTAGAAATTGCACAAAATACTACGGGAAAAAGAACACACTAGAAATCACAGAAGGAATCCAGGTGGAAATTTACTTGTGCTCATTTACACTTTTGTAAAATACAGTGTGCTCTGTAATTCTTGAATTTACACCTGGATGTATTCTATTGTGAAGACTGAAAAAATTACACCTGGACTGTACTGTATACTATTCTCAAAGTTGGATTAGTCACATGACTCAATATGTGCCATGTTTTCGGGGTTTAGTCTTCGCTTCATATGAAGAATATGAGTTTTGAAATCTTGTTATTTCAAACTGCAGTCATGTCAAATTTAGAGAAGAAAAGAGGTCAATCTTTGTAAAAAATCTATGTAGAATTTGAGCAATTTTACGTCTTTTATAGCTCGTGTTCAAAATGTGATTCAATAAAGTTGCATTATGGTTTATGACAAACGCTGAACTTATCCCCCAGATTATCATCAGAATGTTTTAGGGATTATCTTGATAATATTCATTTAGATCTTAGTGTAATGTTGCACCGACTTCAAGAATGTTACTGATGAGGAATAACTTCATTTTGAATTGCGGAAACAAAAGTTATATTGATGCAAACATATGCAGAAATTTAAAAATCGGTAACTTCTGTTCAAACAACGTATCTAGGCCTGTTGCTCTTGGTTACACATTTTAAAAACTACTTTCACTACATAAACTTGGGCAATTTCTAAATATAGACATATTGTACAGTACGTGTAATATCTGGAATTTTAGTCAATTTTAAATTACAACAATGTAAGATGTAAAATTGTTTTAACTGACGGTTTAAGTACATAGAAATTATCTTATAATGGGTTAATTATACAACTCTACATGGTTTGTACCATGTGTATATATAGTGTTAGCCATGTCCGAGCATATGGCTGTATTTATGCATGTTGTTCTTCAATCTCAACAGAAGCTTTAATTACAAATAGACAAAAATAATACATGAAATTACCATCCGTTTCTGATCGCACTATAAGAGAAACTCCTTTCAGCCGATCGACATAATTCGATGTCACATGTCCAGTTCCTCTGTCGACCCATTGTCGCTCCGAATTCAGCATGTAAAATTTAACACGCCTCCGAGGATCTACCATTTTGAAATAATTTGTGTATAGATCACCTGAATCTGTACCGATTTCAAATCTCTGAGTAGAATCAGATGGCATGCACACAGCCGTCGTGATCAAAGTAGGTCGAATTCCTCCGTTCGCCGGAGTCTGTAAACAAAAACATTCAGAATTGAAACCCTATAGACTGTTGCGACATTAATTATCGATATTTTGAAATTTACAGTAAACTTTTAAAATCGATCGTTTGGCCTTACCTCTTCGCATTAAAATGGTCTTTTTGTTTAATTTACCATCGGTCATCGCTTCCACATCTAAATTTGTCAGCCATCTTGAATGTGTTTTGATGCTTATTTGGGGTTCTCACACGATTCATCACGGTTCCCGCTCTCGTTTAAAAACCGATTTATAATTAAAATGGATTCTCCCTACATGACAAGGTATATTTCTGAAAGAATAGAAAGTTGAACAATACCATCAAAAATAGTAATGCAATTTCTTTTTCATCATTAATTATCAATTCCAGTTTAAATAGGTATTTAAATGATGCGAATATGAACAATATTAAAGTTTTTCTATAGGGACCATTCATTAATTTAAAGTGGGATATAAATATTATCATCTTGTAAAAGAAGTTCTATAAAATATGTAACGTTATAAATAAACCCCCGAAAGGCTCGTTGATATAAGAAAACTACAAAATCATTCGTTTGTAGTCCCGCCTTCTAAGAAGAATAGATCTAGATATACATACGATTTACTTGATATTTAATGATTCAAATCCTTAAACAAACAAATCAATTTTAATTATACAAAATGAATGCACATGTATTTTAGCCGCCGCGGCATCCGAAAGGTCCGGCCAAAAACCAATCCGGCCACTATACAGAAGTTTGCGTGCGCAGATGATCTGGGAGTATTCAAACCGGCTATTCAAGCCGGCTACATACAGTCAAATAGTTAATTATGGCTCAGAGTATTTGGCTACCGCACCGTATGAATCCATCGGGCCTCCCAGTTGACACAAAAATGTTTTTAAAACGTATTAGAAATGTTATAGATGTAATGGTTCGAAAATACTTTTCAAAATGTTAAATTCTTAAAATATTAATTTGTGGTGTTACAGAAATATAACTAAAACATTTTAACAATTTTTTGTCAAAATATTTCATTCATTCATCTAAAACATAAGAAAAAAATGTTTTGTTGAAATATATTACAAATATTTTGAAATGATGTTTTGAACATCTGAAATGTTGTAAAGTATTTCATATGAATGTTTTGTTTATGTTCATTTGTGGTGTTTCAGAAGCACTGTAAAATGTTTCGTTTGATAGAATATTTTCAAAACATTCTACACGAACAAACAAAAAATTAATAATTTTAAAAATAAGAAATGACACTGTAACACGAAATTTAGTTACTTCTTCTTCCTCTTCATACGAGTTTTCCTCTAGTTATAGTGATAAACTGGGTGTGCGCATCGGACAAGATTAAAAAAAAAACCCATGAGGGCAATATTTGCAGTTAAAACGATAAAAACGGGCACACTTAGTTGGTGATGGTGCTGGTCAGAGCTGGCTCCTGGTGAATGTGTCCGATGAGACTTGAAGATTTCTAAAGATGGTGCTTGGGCAACCTCAGGTGGTAATTGGTTCCAGTCACCAATAGTCCTAGGAAAGAAGTAGTAGCAGTGTGCATCAATCCGGGTGTGTGGTAAGCGAAAGATGTGGTTGCCTCTGGTCCTTCGGTCAGCTCAGTTGGTATGACCATTAGCGCATGCTGGACTTTGTACAGCAGGACGAGTCGGATATTTTAAGTCGTCTGGTCTGTAATGATTCCTAGCGAAGGTCTTCAATCATCCGGGTAACGTACAGTACCTGGATGTCGATCATGGTAGTTCCTAGTGGCAAACCGTGCAGCACTCCTTTGAAGGTCTTTGCTGATGGTGACACCAAGGTATTTACTGGAGTTCACCACATCAAGGAGATGCCCATGTATATAGTGTACATGGCGATGACGGGATTCCGCTTGTTGGTTGTCTGAATAACTACACACTTCTCAAAGTGAAATGTCATTCGCCAGTCCTCCTCCCATCTGGTCAGAGAGTCCATATCCCTATGTAGGGTGTCTGTGTCGTCCTTATTGGCGATAGGTCTTTAAAGTACATGTAGACAATAATTTCCAAAAAAAAAAAAATGCGTGCATCTGATGTCCTTTCTGGCGGGCCATTGACGTAGTGGAGGAATAACAGAGGGCCCAGGACTGTCCCCTGGGGTACCCCGGATATCACGGTGCGGTGGATGATCTATGGCCTTCCAGTTGTACCTGTCCCATCATTTTGGAAATTTATTTTCACGCACTCTTATTCTCCGTGAGTTCCTTAGCTGAAAATAAGAGAGAAAAGGTAAGGGGAAAAACAAAAGAAAACTTGACTTATAAATGACAATGAACACATGCAAGTACACATCTTTTATGTTTAGTTACAAAGTAATTTGGAGAGTGACAATGTAACTGAAAAGAGATATCTTTTAGTACGCATTATCTTAATAATTTTCTTTTATTCTCATAATTCATAAATAGCAGGAATTGATATTTATTTTTGAAATTGAAATACAAATCTCCTAAAGTTATAATCACACCACTTAGATTGCCCTCTGTGTCCACTTTTCATATACCTGGTATTTCTTGTAGAAAATTATTCGGCACCACTAAAGTTCATATTTCTCCACTTAAAAGTAGTTTCCCTATTAAACGTTCTATCTCATTTTCAAAAACATCCACTCCTATAAATCCTTACAGAGCTGTCAATTCTATACGCAGAGGGTATTCTAAGATTAATAAGTGCAACGCCAAGAAATGTCTTACTTGCCATCATTTAAGCTGCAAGTCCAATATTGAATCTTCAGTGAATGGAAATACATATAACACCAAATTAGACAAAGACATAGATTTAAATACTGCCAATGTTATATATGTCATCACTTGAGAAGCTAGAGGATGTGGGGCTCAATATGTCGGGGAAACTTCTCAAACTTTGAGACAAAGTTTTCGGAATCATTCCTATAAAATTCGTAATAATTCACTACGTAAATACCAGAATTTTCTTTATAACCACTTTAATAAATACCAACATAATATTAACAATGTGAAAATAACTCCAGTAGAAAATATCTCTAAATTACCAGGTGATACGAAATCAGATGTTAAAAAACGACTTTTGGAAGCCGAGCTTTAATGGATTAAACAAAAACAAACCCCATACCCTCTCGGTCTCAACGACCAAATATATCGACAAGGTAATATTTCTTCACGTGAGGATTTTGGATTTCCTATTGTAGATTTTCCTTACTTGGATGGCGATGTCCCTCGACTCCCATCATATGGTATGTATAAGTTCGATTTGTCAGAGGCTGCACCGATGTTTTGGACTTTCATAAACGAAATTTACAAGTTACTACTAAACTCTTAACTCAGGGTTACAGATATCACAAACTATGAACTATGATTTCCAACCAATCAGTGGATCGGCTACAAATTCCTAGGAATGAAATTAACATGCCCAGCGTACGTGGCCCACAAGGTAATTTTTGAACAGTGTTTGTTACGTATTGCATCACTATCACGTGCCTAGCAGAGTCATCGATTGGCTATTGGAAATATCGGTTTCGGTGACTGAATCGTCATCAGAGTTCACCAGAACATGGCCGATTACGGAGTGTCGCCAGATCTTTATCCACAATGGGACAAATAGAGAAGCGGAATAAAGATATGGTTTTAATCAGATTGTTTAAAGAACATATATAAAGCATTGACAGACAGAGACACCTGTCTGTGCAAGTTGCACGAAATTATTATATTCAAAGAAGAATAGTAATCAGTGGAAGCTGGTAGACAACAAGATTCCAAATGAAGTGTGTAAGAAATATAGTTACTCTGAATGCACTAGATGTAAACACTCAAAGTTTTGATTTTGAAATACCTATAGTGAAAAGGAATTGGGAAAACAAGTAACAGTAAAGAACTGGGTTAGAAGAATACACAAAGACACTGACACAAAAAAAAATTCAAAATCACGAAAATAAAAAGCTAGGGAAGAAACGAAAGGACATGGAAGAGAAAAACAAATACATTAAACATATATTCAATATTAGGCACCAATTCAAAGTCCTGAAGTCATTGAAGGAAAATACCTAACCAAACAAAACCGTTGTGCACATGGATTTTTTCTGAAAACTACGGATGTATATTGTCGGAGGAAATTCAAGGCATGCATTTTGGAGGGTCCAGAAACGAAGTATTCTTCCACACAGTAGTTGTCTCTTCTCATGAAAAAATGCTGTCTTACTGCCCTTTTGTGCTTTTCCAAATCACTGTTCGTGCTACAAGGCTGACCCACACAAGCATGCATTCACAGAGACACCGATTCTGGTCGTACCTACCATGCACAATGACATCGACGCAACATTGATGGATCTTGTGAACGAAAATGCATCTGCACCTGAGGCAGAAACGGAACCTGTTGCAGTACATATTTTAAATGCGTTTGGTCAAATAGATCGTGAAACTACGTCAGTTGGTAAGTGGTGCGTAGTAAAATAGGACAATGAAGTTTACCCTGGAATCATCCAGGCGTTCAGTTTTGATGAAAATTGTCGTAAGTGATAAAACATGAAAAATAAGGGTTATATGAAATAAAATGACAATAAAACAATAAAATGTTTGATATGGCACAAAACAGGCTGCTACATATTGAAACGTGAAAAAAGAGAAGTCCGATAAGAAGAAATTGGTGTTAATTATGCCTTTGTCGCTAAAATATATATACAATTGTCTTTGTTGTTAAAAAACTAAATTTTCCTTTAATATAGCTGTTTTTGTGGTAAAAAATGCAGTGTGAGGATAAAGACATTTTGGAGTAAGTGGCTCCTAAAACATAGGGATAAAACGCATTATTGTTTATTTTTAAGCTTTGCCAGTGCATGGACATAATCGTTAATGAATACTGATACCACTCAATAAAAATATTTCGTTCGTTTGATCAATAAACAGTAAAGAACTGGGTTAGAAGAATAGAAGAATACACAAAGACACTGACACCAAAAAAATTCAAAATCACGAAAAAGAAAAAAAAAAAAAGCTAAGGAAGAAACGAAAGGAGCGTTGATTGTAGACATGGAAGAGAAAAACAAATACATTAAGCATATATTCAATATTAGGCACCAATGCAAAGTCCTGAAGGCATTGAAGCATTGAAGGAACATACCTAACCAAACAAAACCGTTGTGTACATGGATTTTTTTCTGAAAACTACGGATGTATATTGTCGGAGGAAAATCAAGGCATGCATTTTGGAGGGTCCAGAAACGAAGTATTCTTCCACACAGTAGTTGTCTCTTCTCATGAAAAAATGCTGTCTTACTGCCCTTTTGTGCTTTTCCAAATCACTGTTCGTGCTACAAGGCTGACCCACACAAGCATGCATTCACAGAGACACCGATTCTGGTCGTACCTACCATGCACAATGACATCGACGCAACATTGATGGATCTTGTGAACGAAAATGCATCTGCACCTGAGGCAGAAACGGAACCTGTTGCAGTACATAGTTCAAATGCGTTTGGTCAAATAGATCGTGAAACTACGTCAGTTGGTAAATGGTGCGTAGTAAAATACGACAATGAAGTTTACCCTGGAATCATCCAGGCATTTAGTTTTGATGAAAATTGTCGTAAGTGATAAAACATGAAAAATAAGTGTTATATGAAATAAAATGATAATAAAACAATAAAATGTTTGATATGGCACAAAACAGGCTGCTACATATTGAAACGTGAAAAAAGAGAAGTCCGATAAGAAGAAATATTAATTGGTGTTAATTATGCCTTTGTCGCTAAAATATATATGCAATTGTCTTTGTTGTTAAAAAACTAAATTTTCCTTTAATATAGCTGTTTTTGTGGTAAAAAATGCAGTGTGAGGATAAAGACATTTTGGAGTAAGTGGCTCCTAAAACATAGGGATAAAACGCATTATTGTTTATTTTTAAGCATTGCCAGTGCATGGACATAATCGTTAATGAATACTGATACCACTCAATAAAAATATTTCGTTCGTTTGATCAATAAACAGTTAAGAACTGGGTTAGAGGAATACACAAAGACACTGACACCAAAAAAATTCAAAATCACGAAAAAGAAAAAAAAAAGCTAAGGAAGAAACGAAAGGAGCGTTGATTGTAGACATGGAAGAGAAAAACAAATACATTAAGCATATATTCAATATTAGGCACCAATTCAAAGTCCTGAAGGCATTGAAGCATTGAAGGAAAATACCTAACCAAACGAAACCGTTGTGCACATGGATTTTTTCTGAAAACTACGGATGTATATTGTCGGAGGAAATTCAAGACATGCATTTTGGAGGGTCCAGAAACGAAGTATTCTTCCACACAGTAGTTGTCTCTTCTCATGAAAAAATGCTGTCTTACTGTCCTTTTGTGCTTTTCCAAATCACTGTTCGTGCTACAAGGCTGACCCACACAAGCATGCATTCACAGAGACACCGATTCTGGTCGTACCTACCATGCACAATGACATCGACGCAACATTGATGGATCTTGTGAACGAAAATGCATCTGCACCTGAGGCAGAAACGGAACCTGTTGCAGTACATAGTTCAAATGCGTTTGGTCAAATAGATCGTGAAACTACGTCAGTTGGTAAGTGGTGCGTAGTAAAATACGACAATGAAGTTTACCCTGGAATCATTCAGGCGTTCAGTTTTGATGAAAATTGTCGTAAGTGATAAAACATGAAAAATAAGGGTTATATGAAATAAAATGACAATAAAATGTTTGATATGGTACAAAACAGGCTGCTACATATTGAAACGTGAAAAAAGAGAAGTCCGATAAGAAGAAATTGGTGTTAATTATGCCTTTGTCGCTAAAATATATATGCAATTGTCTTTGTTGTTAAAAAACTAAATTTTCCTTTAATATAGCTGTTTTTGTGGTTAAAAAATGCAGTGTGAGGATAAAGACAATTTTGGAGTAAGTGGCTCCTAAAACATAGGGATAAAACGCATTATTGTTTATTTTTAAGCTTTGCCAGTGCATGGACATAATCGTTAATGAATACTGATACCACTCAATAAAAATCTTTCGTTCGTTTGATCAATAAACTGGAGAGATAAAACATCGAAGAGTCTGGTTGTGGTGAAATGGCCTATAAACGGTGACCGGATCGTTTTAGGTACTGTAATTATAGCTAAATATATTTTAGCACATTAGAGACGGTGGTCATATAACTATATATATAATTTATATAAAATATCATTAATTTCAAGAGGGCTATAAATATTATCATCTTGTTACAAAAAATCCTAAAAAAAAATGTAAATTCAATTTAATACAACCCATCTCCCAAAATCCTCTTAGATGTAAAGATGATGGATAAATCCAAACCACAAGTCCAAAAATCATGAAACCATAGGACATACAAAATCAGTGAAAATGAAAAACAAATGGAAAATAACAAAATATGTCTACTTGAAGAGCATATGTGAACCCCTGTGATGGAGTGAGATCAGGTGCCCGGGGAGAGTGAGCATCTCCTGCTTGCTAGCAACACCCGTCACATATACCCCGTAGAAAGAGTCAAATCGTGTGAATTCCATATGTATCTATATATGGAGAAGTCGAAGTAGGTAACCTTCTAGTATAGAAGGTGTCAAATCTGTGTAAAGTGATCGGAATCGGTCTCAGTCCAGAATATCATTTAAAAGTCTGGATAACGAGATATCATATGGAGTAATAAGAGTCTCGTAACGACCGTAGAACTTCCTCAGTGACGATGCTAGTCTAGCACATATATAACCCTGGTTGAGCAGCTTAACTGAAAGTCGCCTAGCCCTGAGAACAAAGTCATTGTAATTTGAACATGCTCTGGAATAACGTATTAACTGAGATATGAATACGCCGTATGCGGGCGATGATGGAATGCTGCTACTTATGAAAGGAAAGTTTGTGATAGCGAAATTGAAATCGTCACGTTTGTCATAGAGTGAGGTGTTCAATTGACCATTAATGTCGAAAGACAACATAATATCTAAATACGAAGTAGAATTACTAGTTTCTGTGGTTTCTTTGACCTCCAGTTCACTTGGATAGATGATGCTAAGGTAATCCGCGAATGAAGGATTATTAATTGAAAGCAAGTCATCTATATATCTGTAAGTAAAATTGAAGCCAAGAGCCAATTGTTTTTTTCCTTGCGAAAGCAAAGACTGAATGAACTCAGCTTCGTATGAATAAAGGAATATGTCAGCCAGAAGTGGAGCATAGTTAGTGCCCATTGGAATGCCGACAATTTGTTGAAAAACCTTACCTCCAAACACCACAAAAATGTTATCGATAAGAAAGTTCAACATCTGAATGACAGCTGTTTCAGTGTATTTATTTTTAGAATGTTAGAAAACGACAAAGTTATATTCTTTATTTTCATCTATGGTAGCCAGATGGTCTGGGTATTCAAAAACTATTAACTTGATAAAAAATAAAACATCAAAATAGTGATATAGTATGTACGGTACGTGGCCAGATCATCTGGGGTATTTGTGGCCGGATTGGCACTGGATCAGAAAGATTTGGGATGGTGCCGTAGTGACCAGATTGGTTTGTGGCTGGATCGTCTAGAAACGCGTATTGTAGTGTTGTTAGAAGCCCTGGTCTCTCTGTGATTATGAATAACGCTTTTGATCTCTGTGAATAAATGAAGGTCTTCTTATGTGTTGGAACTGGCAAAATTAGTCAAGTTAGATTATTTATTTTCATACTTTTGCAAGACAGAATATTTATATATTTTCACACTGCATGACCACAGAAACAAATTATGATATATTTTCTTCAGTTTCTTCAACTTTGTGTTCATAGAAAATTTATTAGCCAAGATAATATTACCGGTAATGTAAATATTACCGAACTTACGATATAATGTACTTCTAAACATTGCATTATACTGTAATTTTGGTAAATATGTGCAATTCGGTAAAGTTCATTTTACAAATATAATTTGTGTAAATGTTGTGCACTCGATGCTTTTTCGGCCTTGTGTGTTTCTCCTCATTTTCGTGTGATCAGTGGAGCTGCCTTTTACAGGAGTGACATATCCACTTTCTCTAAATTAAAATTTAAATTTAGAAAATTAATATTACACTTCAGTGATCTTAAAAGGTGGACATTAAATGAAAACAGATTGACATTGTACTGAGTCTTTTCGTTGCACAGAGTTATTTCCCATTTGAGACGGTATCTGACGTAAAACAGTTATAACGTCATCAATTTCTTATGAAAACTTCATTTGTGGACTATCATTTCTCTGAGTTTTAGATTAGTTACCATAGAATTTGATCACGTCGTAAGTGTTGACATTGACGGCAAATTCTATTAAAAAGAAGATACCTGACTTCTCTGCTGAACATGTCTTTGTTCCTGCTGATAAAGCAGGTAATAATATAATAGTTGTTTGAAAACTATATTATATTGAACTACTTAAAAACGAATTAAACTCCACTCATACATATGTGGAAAGCCCTACCGCAAAAGACAGCACCTTGCACGATCGCCTCATGACCATGTCCGACTTCAAAATTAAAACTGATAAATCTGATCTACCAACCATATATTGGCTCCCAAAACTACATAAAAGTCCATATAAATCACGTTTCATATCTAATTCTAGCCACTACTCTACTACGGTACTATCGAAGCATATTACGTCTGCTCTAACTGCTATAAAAGATCATATTATCAAATATTGTGATGTCGCATTTCATAATAGTAACATCAATTACTTTTGGTCGATTAAAAATTCTCATGAAGTTATAGACAAACTTCTTTCGCTAAATTTCAAAGCGACTCAAATTTCTACATTTTGATTTTTCTACACTTTATACATCTCTGCCTCATGATTTGATTAAAAGCAAATTGCTGTCTCTTATACAATGGTGTTTTCACAGAGAATCTAAAAAGTACATATGTACTTCCAATAACTCCGGATTCTTTTCCAACAAACAATATACATCATTTAAATACTGGACTTGCAAGGAATTATGTAAAGCACTAGATTTTCTCATGAATAATATTTTTGTACAATTTCTTGGCAAGATATAACAACAAATAGTTAGGGTTCCTATGGGTACTAACTGCGCGCCTCTGATAGCAGATTTATTTCTTTATTGTTATGAGGGGGATTTTATGGTTTCTATTCAAAAATCAAAACGTTTTGACCTCATTGACAAATTTAATAATACTTGCAGATATCTGGATGATATTTTGGTTATCGACAACCCTGAATTCGAACAATTTATATTAGAAATATATCCACCAGAGCTAACATGGAATAAAGCTAATACTTGAGATAAATCTACACCTTTCTTAGATTTAAACATCAAAATTATCAACCACCTAATATATACTAATATTTATGATAAATGTGAGGATTTTGGATTTCCTATTGTAAATTTTCCCTACTTGGATGGCGATGTCCCTCGACTCTCATCATATGGTATCTATATATCTCAATTAGTTCGATTTGTCAGAGGCTGCACCAATGTTTTGGACTTTCATAAACGAAATTTACAAATTACTACTAAACTTTTAACTCAGGGTTACAGATATCACAAGCTAAGAAAACCTTTCGGCAAATTCTTCAGATCTTATTCAGAACTTCTATCTAAATTTGGAAATATTTCTTTTCAACAGTATGTATCCAATGGAATTTCCCATCCTAATTTTTACGGTGATCTCGTATATAAACTAAGGAAAGTAAAAGGCTCCGATAACGTTATTTTATCATGTAATAAAATAGTCAAACGTCTTCTAAATAGACAATATTATATTGAGATCATCAAAAAGACTATAGGTCTTGTATTTGGCCCCTCTACAGCATTATGCAGATTTTTACTTTAACGTGGCACGCTAACAGGGCAGTGGGGACTATATGATGGGCGTTGTCCAAACTTCTTTCAGAGGAGACATGGTCCTGTACCTCGTCCCCTCTGACTGTTAGTCGGGACTCCTACAGATCTAGGGTCTTAGCTCGCTTTCAGACTGGCAGAGCACGGTTTATCATGTTGATGTCGCATATATTTTCATACCATTATGTGTTTTACAATACCTTACGTGTTTATATTTTTATGACCTCTCAATATGCGATACCTGTTGACCTCTGTTATTTACATGGAGGATTATTTATAAATTTTTAAATGTACGTCCTTTGATTGTTCTGCTGTTACGGTGAGTGGGAAGGTGGGCCCGTAAACCGGTTAACCACACCATTTGTTTGGCTTTTGTCAAATTAAATGACCGTCATAAGTCGGTATCGTAATTGCACTACAATCAAATATTTTTGTAATGTGTTATATGTTCTAGTATATTATTTATATTCATGTATTGTATAGCTCCACGGTGACTTCTGCCACATAACTGAGCCACTAACTCCTCTTTTTTCTTTCAGGTACCGTCCCATATTGGAAGTAACTCTGTATAACGAAAAGACCGAATAGTCAGCGACGAATCTTCATTGGCCTCTATCATGTATAAATTTCTTCAGTTACATACTACAAAATGGCGAACGAAGCGAGACGACAAAATTGAAGAATTTAAAGAATATACATTTCTTAGATTAATTTTCACCACATCTTCACCAGCTAAGATAAGATTATTTATTATCTTGCTAGTGGAGGACAGATTATTTATTGTTAAGATTTGTGAGGCCAGAATATTTATTCCTAAAACCTGCCAGTCCCTCCCCCCTTTTTTGTAGAATCAAATGGTCGCCCCTAAAAAGCAGCCTATGTCACTTTTATTTCTTTGTCTAATGTTTGATAAAAATTCTACAAACGTATGCAAAATTAACCATCAGATTATTAAAATTTGTCACTGGAGGTGACAAAAATGTTATTTTGTGTACAGATGATCGTCATAGTCGTCAATAATGATCCAACATTTTAGAATTTGCATATTTTAATCACTAGAGCTTTCATGTATGTAGACAATCTTCAGGTGAAATGTCAATGATGTTGTTAGCAACGTCACTACAGTGACGTCACAACTATAAGTGGGGAGGTAATGCATAAATAATATGATTAAAGTCATATATACATATATGGCGCATTCTAATTCACTTGTTTTGTTTTGACAATTCTGATTGGTCCACACGTTAACGTTAGGACATGTATAACCACGATATACCGTCCTCAAATGTATTACTACATTGTACGTACTATTTGTCCACATTGCCTCTGACTCCATCTATCAAAAATACTGTCTGTAACAACTTGGTTCAGTGCTCATATCGTCCATTTCAAGTCTCGTATCAAGGAAGATTTGCAAGTTCTACCATTCACGTGCACAATTACTGCAATCAAGTTGAACCAACAAAACTGACAACGTACATGGCGTACCACCGTGCAACATGCTTTCCAGCATCATGAGCATATCATTTCATCTCGCCGCAATGTCAAGTCACTCATGTATGGATAAATTTGTGATTAATAATTAAATCATAAAATTTTAAAGGGACATAGTCAGGGACTGGAAAAGTTTAGCATGGAAAGGATAAATTACGAAAATATCTGATTTTTGCTGTATTACATAAATTATAAACTTTGTGTTAATTGCAAAATTTAAAACTAAAATCCCTCAATGTTTCCGTAGAATAAAGGCAATAGAGTTGAATTAAATTCGGTATTGCTCCGCCCATAATTTTGGTGTGCGCAGATATTCACTGTAGAAAACAACAAAAATGGTTCACATGGAGGAATACAAGCACGAGAAAAGCAAAAGTGTGGTAGAAAATAACTATGCACAGACTTAGAGGCCCAAAAAAGAAAAGTGGAAGAAATGTTAGAATCGGGTTAAGCTTATATGTAAAACTCGTGTTTCATTGTCACGTGATTTCCTCTGACCGACCTCATCATTATTCAAGGAGTTGGCCTGGTTATGTTGCAAATTTAAAACCGGCATATCTCGTTAACGACATTGATTTTGGTAACGATACTTTTTACACATCTTAAATAATATACTAGCAATCGATTGACGTTTAAGAAATCCGTTTACATTTTTTCATACTTTTCCCAACTTCAATCGGACCATGCTCCTTTAAGAATATGAAAATGAAGAAACTTCAGTGCACTATATATGGATTCTTTTCTCGGAAGAATTTTTAAACATGGCGCTATCTGTCCCTAGCAACGAGGTGGTGGTAGTGCGCTCGCTTTGCATGTGAGAGGCACCGGGTTCGATACCCGGCATCTCCAGACGTCTTTTGGCAACTTTGCAATTTTATAGAATGTTATAGTGTTTAATTTATACTCGAGAAGCGGAATCAATCAGATGTGGATTTTAAAGAATTCCAAGGAACTTCTAGAGCACTTAAAATCTCCTATTTTATATAATGTCACTAGCATCAAATCAAATCAAAGGAATTCGCAGGTATCAGTATCTCGTTTTAGACTACAACGACACATATTTTGTCAAGGAACCGTCTGATTTTAGCAGCAAGTATACAGAAAAAGAGATCATCCCAATGTTAGAATGTTAAATATTATAGATAATATTTTTGTGATATGTGGTAGGAAAGTGTTCCAAAAGGTTGTTCGCATTCTAATGGGTACTAATTGCGCGCCTCTCCTGGCCGACATATTTTTGTACTCTTACGAAGCAGAATTCATACAGTCTCTGTTCTCTAAAGACAATGAACAATTAGCATCTCGGTTCAACTTTACATACAGATATATCGATGATGTTATGTCGATTAACAACCCTGTATTTGGGGATCACCTCAACATCATATATCCAAAGGAACTCGAAATAAAAGATACTACAGAGAGCGCATCTTCTGCTTCATACCTCGGTATACTCCTATCAATTACTGACTATGGTTCATTAGTAACTTCTCTCTATGACAAACGTGTCGATTTCAATTTCATTATTACCAACTTCCCTTGTCTGAAGAGCAACATACATTCCTCTCCCGCATATGGCGTCTTCATTTCACAACTGATGCGCTATGCCAGAGCATGCTCTAAATACGAAAATTTCGTCCTGAGAGCGAGGCTTCTTGCCACAAAACTACTCTCACAAGGATATATTGAGGAACGTTTGAAATTGTCACTAAGGAAGGTCTATGGTCGTTATAGGGATCTATTGCAATTTCAGATTCCTCTTTCAACAATATTAACCGATATTTTGGAACCTGACCATACAAAATAACCATCTTAACTTTTTGATTATACTTGATTTGACATAATACGTATATACATGTATACACATACATTTGTTCACTTGCGTTTCCGACACCTGAATTTCAGGCAGGCAGCATTTCTTGCCTTGAATGGGAAAATTTGACTTCATGTTCATGCGTGTATATTTATGTATTTACCTCCTTACCTGAAAGATTGTTGCAGGACTTTTACGACAGGTGTTTTATGCAACCAGGGCACGCTTACTCCTTCCGGGCACCTGGTCTCACACGATTTTATTTGTCTGAATATGACATTAAACACGATATTGTCCCCTTCAATGGACTATGAGATATGGTTTACCCTCCGGTACTTCTTCGTTTTTTACTTATCTAAACCTTACATTCGTATTATTTTAAATATGATAACGTATGTAACGTATATATAACGTAATGTATGGTAAGTAAGGTAAAACAGAGTCATATCTGTTTAAACGTGTGGTAAAATACCATATCTATTGCTTGATCAACAATAGAGGATCGGTCGATCCTTAAAGACAACATGAAACCAATAACAATAACAACTTGTTTATTTTCATAATGTAAAGTTCTACTCACGTATTCATTAACAAGTATTCACAATTGAGACGGCCCCTTGGACAGTCTATACCGTAAAAATATAGAAGGGACAGTTTCAAAGTAATCGCAAGCTTTATTTTCGAATATATGTGTATGGGGCATTGGTGTTTGTGCCACAATCATATGTCACCATTCACACCATATTTTACATTAATGTTACACATGTCCATTTTGAATTGTGAATCTCGTAAAGTTCTCTGTAGATAGTTTGATCTTATATTTCGACTTTAAATACTGGATTTTTTTCTATGTTAATTGTGTAGCCATGACATTGTATCGACCCATAACATATATCCTAGGTTGAAATAATTTTTGTTTGTATATTGTAGATATACACAGTGATCGTGTCTAACCAAACAGTAGGATTCCATGCTTGTTGAGTGTAATGCAGTCACGTGGTTTTTTTATCATCTGTAGCATACCGTTGCGAGCATTGGAGCAATATGACAATAATCGACACTCGAAAACATTTCAACACTTTGTTTGCATGAACGCTTACATATTACATATTAACTGTCGGTCAGATATTTGAGAACCTCTGCTCAACCTGATCACAATTCTTCCCGAAATCGACAATCGGAAAGTACATTTTCTAGGGAGGTTTCGCCAACTTGATAGTAATACACTCCAATCTCCTTCTCCCAATATTCTTGCATCACTCTTGGAAAGGGACGAAAACATACGACGAAAATTTATCTCTGACGTTTTTTAAAGTATACTCTCAATTTTTATGATTTTACTGACTTTATGAGCATCGCACAACATGGATATCCAAAGGACATTTCCTGTCAAAAGTGTCATTGATCCACCGCAGATTAGCACAAAAAAGTTTCTACTGTTTTCCTACTGAAGTGCTCGTGCACTGAATATATAAAAAAAAAATGGTGGAATCGAGACATCATCAATGATTTCGACCTCAATATTTGCGCTGAATTGTCTGGTTTAGTAATGTCACAGTGGAATTTAATAATTATTTTCATAATTAAATAATATTAATTATCAATACTAAATAATTATCATCAACATATTTAAAGCTGTCTCTTTCTATTAATTGTATTAATTGCTAATACTAAATAATTATCCAGATAATCATTTAGTATTAATAATCAATATAAATATCAAAACAATTATTAAAACGCATAGTAAAAACTACTTAATATTCACTCTATATTCATAAAGATAACAAACCAAAGTCTTTAGTTTGCCGATAGCCCGCCGTAGTAATTAGACACCGACTTTTTAATAACATATGAATTCAATTCTATATATTTCATCAACATAGGGTCACGAATGAATACGTTTGTAGCAGAAATATAAACCCTCCAATATATAAAGCCCAGAGGAAAATCAGAGACGAAACCCATTGCATGTTCGGGTCAAAACACCCTAAAAACTGGGCATAACATATTGCTGTACATGTTACAAAATTAATATCAATATTATTTCTATAATAAAAGCAAAACTTGAGTTTACTACATGTACCCGAAAAACGGCTAGAGAATGACCATCTGAAGAATACAATCGAACACTCCAAACCCTAAAGCAGTTTCATTGAATGAAATTTTTGACCCATGAATAACAACTTTATGTGTTTTAAAATTGTTCATACAATACTTTTGCCGCTACACTAGGCCGTCGTAAATGGTATATTCTTAGTGAGAAAAGAGAACGCTCCTTCATCTCATTGCATTTTTATATGTTCGAAATTCCACAGCTCTGTACAGCCGAAATAATCGATAGCGTCATGTAGTGTCTGCCAATGCCGAACCCATCCCCTTTTCTGATCCCTTTTTCATATCACTAACAGTATTTTTAATAGTTTTCAACTCATTAAGTAACAATTGCGTACTGATCCCCATTTTATTATTTGTGTTTTTGTTGTGCTTATGATTCTGAATTACGACTTTTTACGTTGTGTACATATCAAAATTGAATATTGTTCATGTCATAATATATGAAAATAAACAAAACATAAATATATCTCTAATTATCAACGCTGTCAAAATCTTTTCAAAATGGTGTAAAAGTTTGGTCGACAGCATTTCAAGAATAAAGATGTAAAGGCTGGTACACGATTTTCAAGCACCACGAGATATGGTCCCGAGCGAAGCGAGGGAGCATATCGAAGGGGGGCGAGAAAAGAGTGTACCAACCGACTTAGTACATGGTTACAATATGTAGATTATGGACAAATTCTCATTGGTTTTGAGGTATTTCCCAAAAATAATCTATATGAGCTCATGGCAATAATTTAGTTATCAAGAAATCATAGAATAATTATTAACTTCATATCATTTACAAATTCATTCTTCCATAATATTTCAATATTCGGGTCGTGTTCAGCAGTATACTATGGATTTTAAATCAGAGGTCTTTCAAATGGTGACATTGTGGATAAATCATAGTTTTTTATTTCATCGGAAAAATTGAATTGATAATACGCAGTTTGGTCCATCCTTTGCCGACTTCGAGCTAGAAAAACAACGGTACGAAAAAATACCAAAAAAGACATTACAAAACAATGTTTTTGCTATGAATGTGTGGAGAGCCTGGGATCGGATACACAAATCGGATTTCAAAACCGAATACATTGTTGGAGGAGTACTCTATGGTACCTGTTTCTATCAACAATACATCGGAACCAAAGCTAAATTGTTGGCTATGCCGTTTTATGAATTAGGCACGTCGTCAAGACGGTAAATAAATTTATCACTTATCTTTTAATAGTTTTGCATGAAATAGATAAATACTTTAAAAACTGTATCCATTCGAAACCTGGGTTCGGCGCCATAAACTGAGAAAATACTTGAGTCATAATTTCATATTCCTTTGTTCAATGATGAATTAATAACTGGGATTTGAATTTATTGAGTTTTATTCTATCGCTAAATAGAATAAAACTATTCTGCATGACAATTTATTTGAACATTTGATAATGGTATAAATCAAAATGAAATAATTGACTTAAGTATTTTCTTAGTTTATGGCGCCGGATCCTGGTGAGATAATGCCAAGGAAGGTATTCGAACCTATGATCTTTTTCATTTGAAAATTTACAGTTTTGGTCGAAACTAATACAATCTTAAGTACGAATTAAGAACATCTGTTGACTGTTCATTTAATGTTTAAATAGAATAACAATGGTACACTTTACATTTGTTCGACGCTTTACAATGCTGGATTTGAAGAGCAAGAAATCATGCAGCGCAGTGGCCACAGGAGTAAAGTTGTTCGAACGTGCAGGCGGTCATCGGAAATCAAACTTCAAAATATATCTGACGCATTACAACCGCCACCACCTAAAATCTGACAAAGAGAATATTCCGCCACTGCTTTTGCCGACTCTTAACCATCAATCAACTGAAGCCAATACACAATTAAAATCCCTCTTCTTCTCAAACCAGAGACATATATACACAAATTGAAATTCCGGAATGCATCAACTCCATCATTTTCGTTAAAATGGGAAAGAAATAAAATTATCTTATTACATTTATTATAGATGTGATGTGGTTCATGCATTTTTCATCACTATCGGAATTAAATTAGAATCTATCGCAGTCTTGTGTAATTTGTTTTCTTTATTCAACTCGACCTATAGTCAATTCGAGCCAAGACAATTTCTAGCAAAAACTAAATTTGGTTGGAGTGGACTCATCGTTCTCTTCAGTTCAAATGCAGTGAGGCATAGAGCTTTTGAGTTGGTGAGCACCAAATGAAATATTGAAGGCAATTATCTATTGTCCAAAGGTGTGAACCATGTACTAAATATATATTTCACATTACTTACGAAAGACTACTCTCAGAGTTTCAGCGATTGGCATTAAATTAAATTGCGCTTCTATACTTAAGACACTAAATAAATAGATAGTTGAATAATTATATAAAAATGAGACGACGAGGATGGGATTCGAACCCACGCGGGGAGACCCCAATGGATTAGCAGTCCATCGCCTCAACCGCTCGGCCACCTCGTCCACGCCTCATTTTCGTTTCGTATGTTGGAAATCACTATGCTAAAAATAAAACGGTTCAGCAGTTTATGAATAGTTATTACGTCATTTAAACTATTATAAAAGACTGTTTGTCATAAGGGAATGTACTCACTGGAGAGAGCGCGCTTTGCATGTGAGAAGCCCAGTGTTCGATCCTCGGCATCTCCATATCTCTTTTCACTGGTTTGCAAATTTATTGCATTTAATATATTAAAAATTCATATCATTTTAGATATAAGATAACAAAGTATTGCCAAACATCGTTACAAAATACATTGTGTCAAGTAAGATAAAAACAGAATTATATCACTTAAAACGTGTAGTCAAATACTATCTATTCCTTGATCAACAATAGGAGTTCGATCGACAACATGAGGCCGATAATAATAACAGCTTCCTAAATTTCATAATGTAAAATTCCCTTTACGTACACGTTCATTGGTATTCATAAATAAATTATATAATTACTTTTTAACGACCCCTTTAAAACAATCTATGTTAAACAAACAAATAACAAATTACGTCAAAGGGGCCGCCTCAGTGTAATCACAAGATTTATTCCCTAATACGTGTATATGTGTTATATACATTGTTGTTTGTACCAGTTAAGTGCCACCATTCATCTCACATTTTACGTTGATATTACACATGTTCATTTTGAAGTATAGGTCTCGTTAAAGTTCTTAATGGAGAGTTATATTTTATTTTTTGACTTTAAATATCGGGTTTTCGTTTTGTTGTGAGGCCATGACATGGTATTGGTCCATCACATGTATGCTGGGTTGAAATATATAATGTATTTCGTCTATATATTGTAGAAAGTTTATATGACTATTTATCCTGGTAAGTTGTAGTATATTTGCACAAATATCAGTTCACATACTAAATGAATTGTTGTCTCATAGAGGAAGATAGTGACGGTTAAATTTCGTTTTCATGAGTTTTTATTTATTTATTTATTTATTTATTTATTTATTTATTTATTTATTTATTTATTTATTTATTTATTTATACAAAGGCAAAGAATTGTTTTAAGTTATCCTTGCAGTTTTACAATGTGTCGGTCCATGAGGCTTTGAAAGCTTCTATTTTAATTCTATTTCAACAATCCTTATTACACCCTTTGCTATGGGTTCAATCATTCTATTTCTTTTCATTCTATCATTTTTCCATAGAAAAAAGTTGTTTAAATGTTTTACGTCCTTATGTTCAATCAATCTTAATACAGATTCAACATACACTAATCTAGAAATACCAAAATGAACATATAATACAGCATTTACCTAAAATGTAAGATTTCTTGTTTTCCAAGATTCCAATTTCATTAAATAGAGTTTACAAATTGAGGGAATATCGTTACGGTGAAGTTTCGTTTTCTTCAATTGCATTCATTCACCTGTAGAAGCGTAAATAGAAGTTGGATCATGAAAACGTGTTCTGAAGGCCCTGGATTTTTGTTTTTAATTGCCATTTGGCCCTTATTGGCCCTAGTGACGAAGCCCAGGAAACAGATATGTTCTTTCCATTTTGAACTTTCAGAATAATAGGGTTCCTAACTATAATTTGAGTATCAGACATCGAATTTGATAATTTCTGCACTGTATTTTAACCCATTGAAATCTGTATCTGTACTTGCATATAATTGGATTGTAAAGATGATGGATAAATCCAAACCACAAGTCCAAAAATCATGAAACCATAGGACATACAAAATCAGTGAAAATGAAAAACAAATGGAAAATAACAAAATATGTCTACTTAAACAGCATATGTGAACCCCTGTGATGGAGTGAGATCAGGTGCCCGGGGAGAGTGAGCATCTCCTGCTTGCTAGCAACACCCGTCACATATACCCCGTAGAAAGAGTCAAATCGTGTGAATTCCATATGTATCTATATATGGAGAAGTCGAAGTAGGTAACCTTCTAGTATAGAAGGTGTCAAATCTGTGTAAAGTGATCGGAATCGGTCTCAGTCCAGAATATCATTTAAAAGTCTGGATAACGAGATATCATATGGAGTAATAAGAGTCTCGTAACGACCGTAGACATTCCTCAGTGACGATGCTAGTCTAGCATATATATAACCCTGGTTGAGCAGCTTAACTGAAAGTCGCCTAGCCCTGAGAACAAAGTCATTGTAATTTGAACATGCTCTGGAATAACGTATTAACTGAGATATGAATACGCCGTATGCGGGCGATGATGGAATGTTGCTACTTATGAAAGGAAAGTTTGTGATAGCGAAATTGAAATCGTCACGTTTGTCATAGAGTGAGGTGTTCAATTGACCATTAATGTCGAAAGACAACATAATATCTAAATACGAAGTAGAATTACTAGTTTCTGTGGATTCTTTGACCTCCAGTTCACTTGGATAGATGATGCTAAGGTAATCCGTGAATGAAGGATTATTAATTGAAAGCAAGTCATCTATACTCGCATAAACTGTATATCGAAAGTAAACATGTTCATACAATAAAAAGATTTGAAAAATACAACTACATCAATGAAAAGCAAGAGAAGGATAGAGGTCAATACAACCCCAGTGAAATGAATAGGAATGTTGTCAGGACATGAATGATTACTTCGAATTCGTGTAGTTTTCGAGGTTTTGACGTTCGAGTTATCAGAGACTGACTGCACATTTAATTTGAGAATCCGAAGAAGAAGTCTGGTAATGAAGGGGATCGAATTGGTTATAGAGCATTTCCCATGGTAAAATTCAGTAGGGAAGAATATGACAAAAAGCCTTCATGAAGGATATGAAATTTTGAAATTTATCTTTCGTATTGAGTAGTCATTCTTCTCTTATGTTAATTCTCTAACCAATTTATATATTTATCACAGTACATTATGTACTTGTATTTTGTCATGAAGTCTATAAGCTCTAGCATAATAATTACTGGTAGCAAACTGGAATTGACAGATATGTATAAAATGTTGTTGGTAATACCAGAATTGTTGATATAAACGCGATTTTTATAGTGCACGGGGTTTGGTGGTCAGAACAGTAGGCTGTGTCTCAGAGGTAGCAAATATCTATTTACTGACAAACAGCATGCATTTGCTTTAAATAGATAACATGAATTCGACAATATTTAATTTTGCAAATTTATATTATAAATTCCACTGAGATACACATTTTGTATATTAATTTTCACAAATATCGGATGTCACCTTCTCGCTCTACGAGGTAGTATTCCATGAGGGAAGATCATTATGATGTTTATTGGTTTTTATGAAATATATCGATAGAAAAGAGATTTTTACACATTAAACCAAAAATGAGAGATAAAGTGATGCTAGTTGGAAGATGGACCAGTAAATCAGTTAACCGACCAACTGATTGACTATTGTCATAAATATAGAACATATATACCTTTTAATTTTGTGTACCAGGGGTGAGTTTCACTAAAGGGCGTAAGCCCAAACGTAGGAGTAGACGTAAACTTTGCTAAGAAATATTTGTCTCTTCCCTCAAGAGTTCCAAAAGTAACGTACACCTCTTACAACGTTTACCAATGTAGTTACGTATGAACATAGGTTTCAAGAAAAACTTCAATTGACGTACACGTAAATTTAGTCGCAAAGTTTACGTATACATCTACGTTTGGGCTTACAGCCTCTAGTGACATTCACCCCAGATGCGCATTTTCGATTACTTATATCTCTTCAGTGATGCTCGTGGCCGAATGGGTGAAATTCTCATCTTATATAAATGTTTGACCGTCCTCAGTCGGAATCGTAAATGCACTATAATCGAATATTTTGTGATGTCAAATGCCAATCGAATATTGTTGTGATATCAAATGACCGTCCTCAGACGGTATCGTAACTGCACTATAATCGAATATTTTTGTGATGTCCTTATATGTTTTTTCTTCATATCATTACACTATATACTGTATCGTTCTGTGGTGACATCTGCCATACGGTCGAATCAGTAACTTTTCTATAAGTGTATGAAAATAACAAAAGCTGTAAATTTAGGCCACCCTCCATGTTAAATCTTTCTTCTTGTCAAGAAAAATAAAAAAAAAAGTTCTTTAAATTAATGTGAAGTGCTTATCATTCTGCATACAGATAAACCGCAGTCATTTTGTTGTAATCAGTCATGACCAATTATTGCATGTAGATCTTCACTACATGATGTTATATCAATTTTACCGTGTAAGAGGGACATTTCCTATTCTGAAAATGTGTACCAATTTTAGTGTAACAATAAATAATTATAGATTGGTATGTATATATTCAACAACGGGAAAACCCTATCCAAACCATATAACTGATAAAGGTTAGTACTGTGAAGAGCTCCAATACATGGTCATGATGAAATACAACAAAATGACTATGGGTTAGCTGTATACACGTCACAATAATTTAAGAAATATTTGTCTCTTTAATAATTTAAGAAATAAGGTTAACGGACATTGGCCTAAATTTGTAGCTTTTGGTATTTTCATATGATTAATAACAGAGCGTATATACGTGTATAAACTTAGTTTGCCATTATGCGAATTTCAACATTTAATGTCTTTTCTGTGATGCTCATGACCGAAACTATGGAAAGTGTAGGTACTTGAAGAGCAAATTAATTACCAGATTGACATATATATATATATATATATATATATATATATATATATATATATATATATATATATATATATATATATATATATATATATATATATATATATATATATATATATATATATATATATATATGTATATATATATATATATTGACCAATTTACAAATTACTGGTATTTAATTCATCAAAACTTATATTTCTGAGTATCCCTTTAAATAAGAGATGATACAGTAACACCAAGAATTCTCAATCTGTAGAAAATATTTTGCGTGAAGTAAGATAAAACAGGATCATATCACATTATACTTGTTGTCATATTCTATATCAATTTTTTGATCAACCATAGAAGTTTGATCATAAAATGCAACCCAAAAGTTTTTACAGTTATATATAGCTTTTTCAATTTCAAAATTTGAAATTCCAATAAGATATGCGTTATGCACACTGTTGTGAGTGCCAAAGTCACATCCCGCCAAATCTTCCACACTTTCCACAATTGTTACATTAATTCTGTTTTAATGTGGATCTCATAGAAAGAAGGTTTGGTTGATTGATTGACTGAATATTGTTTTACATCACTCCACGATTATTTCACGTATATGGTGACGGCATCTGTCTGATACATTGCATACAAATTCAGACCTTTGGAACGGACCAACCCGAAGCAGTGAGGGATCTTTTACGTGCCACGCCTACCGTGACACGAGACCTCGTTTTTTACTATCTCATCCGAAAGACGGAACACCGGTGCGCCCAGAACGCGAGTCGAATCCGAGACTTCTCGATCACAAGCCGAACACCTTATCAACTAGTCCACACCTCCTTAAAAGAGTGTTTGGATATTTATTACACATATACCAATTTTTGTTCCTTTTCCATAATGTGGACACATTTCCATGGCATGGATATCTTGGCTGCATCTGGACTCAGAATGTGTCGCCGGTTAAACCCTTTGTGGATCCCAAGGAACGAAACCTTGGAATCTTCCGTAATCTTTACAATATGAACCCTCAGAATGATATTATTCCTGACTTTGATTCGGAGTAAAATACACCAAATTTGATAATTTCTAAAACAGTCAATGCAATGGAATGAGATTCAACAAATGCGATTATATCAATAAATAAGTACTGTTTACACTAAGGGAAATAATGGAGAAGGAAGTTAAATGTCAATACATGGCAATATACAGCGAGGTCGAAAACTAGGATGATATGGAAATGGTAAAAGCTGCAAATTAAGTAGCCTGGAAAAACGCAAGTGAAGGCTCTGGTTCAGCAGGCACATCCGATTTGAATGAACAGACACACGACATAAAAAATGAGGGCTAACAATATTTACAAAGTGTCTCAGTCAAACATAAACAATGGTGAGTTTTCATATCTAGACGTTTAAAGAAAGCATCATATGGACAGGGTATGCATTTGAAATAGAATTGTCTCTTGATAGCTATACATAAATGAGAAGAGCAGATAGATTTTTTTGGTGGAATGTGTTACATTTTTTATCTTTTTTATATTGATTGATTTCGTATCATATGATTGAACAGATATATTTTACAAAAATGATATAAACACAGAATCATACGCACTTGTTATTTTGTATTATGAATATGCAAAGGCAATGCTTACTTTTGTTACCAGACTTCTGTAATCATTTGAGATTAATCTAATTCACATCATATTTACCAGATTGAATAATTTTATATGGCTATGTGTGACAGAGAAAGGGGTGTGTCGCGGCAGTTTGACATGTTGAACTCTTCAAAAATGATATATGATTTTAAAATTTCATATTAAATGTCATTTATACAATTAACCATTTATCTGTAAACAAGATAAAAGATGTCTGGAGATGCCGGGGATCGAACCCGGGGCCTCTCACATGCAAAGCGAGCGCTCTACCACTGAGCTACATCCCCATGTCAACAGGTGTTTCTTCGTTTGCAATGGCAATGCAAAGCAGGTAAAACTCATTTATTAAAAACCTGAAAATGTATATATTCATTTATAAGAGTTGCGAAGACGAGGTGGCCGAATGGTTAAGGCGATGGACTGCTAATCCATTGGGGTCTCCCCGCGTGGGTTCGAATCCCATCCTCGTCGTCTATACTTTTTATTTACGCTTTTCATTTTGGTGTATGGCACCAATGTATACCAAAGATATTCTGTATTATTTACACCCTTAGAAAATTCTTAAAATGCTTTCAGGAGTTGCACAATTCGCCGAGTTTCATTTGCAGTGACGCTTTCTTCAGAATATCAAATGTTTGCGGTATTGTTGGGTATCGCAATAGAAGATGCGTACTATTCAGGAATTTACTGATCGTTAAACACTCTTTGCCAAAAGAAATTTTCAATTTATTTCACTGTTTTGAAAAGGTAGAACAGAATAGACCTGTTTATGAATTCATTAGGGTTTTCCTCAAAAGCTTCTTTTGACATAAAAAATAAAATAAAATCAATATAACAGATTTTACCATAACTAAATTCCAAGAATATGATCCATTGTTTAGGTTTTGTGAATTTAGACTGGGTGTTCGGTAAGAGAAATCATCTCTTGTTGGATAACGTCGCACGCCAAGAATGACTTATTGTACAGTTTACTGCAACAAATGTAGAATGAATTTGTATAAAAAGTAACACAGCTAAACATAAAACTATGCGAATTTTTCATGTCTAGACGGTATGTTTGAAAGCATTTTGAAAATGTATGTGCAATATTGTAAATAGAATACAACCTTTGTGTGCATGTCAGCGGTTTACGTTCAGATCAAATATACATAAAAAATAAATACGACAAGGATGGGATTCGTACCCCAATGAATTAGTAATCCATCGCCGCTCGGCCACCTCGTCTACATGTAGATGAAAAGGAAATCATATGATCGAAATGGATTGTTTCAGCTTCATAAAATAGATTTTACGCCCTTTGAACTGACATAGGGAACTATGTGTTACTACATGGGGATGTAGCTCAGTGGTAGAGCGCTCGCTTTGCATGTGAGAGGCCCCGGGTTCGATCCCCGGCATCTCCAGGGTTTTTTTTCATGTATGTTTTCAATATAAAATATATCAATTGTAAAACATTTTAATGTTCATATTATTTTCAAATTAGAAAAAAAAAAGATTGGACTTACCGCAAGAGCATCCTTTACTTTTCGTTACAAAAGACAAACTGGGTCAGGTTATAGTAAACATAAACATAAATAGGGATGCTTATATGAGCGCCCCCCCCCCCCCCCCCCCCCCCCAAAATATCAAGATGTCCAAATGCATGATAGACTGCACATCTGTATAAATGATGTTGACAAACACGGAACAAAACAATGATATGTACTTTATAAAAGTACTAGTATTGCCTTTATGTTCTAACTCGTTTCACTCAAACGAACAGAAATAGTTTATAATATAAACATAAGAACTCATTAGGAATGAAGCGCTCTATGGAGTGCATTTTATATATAACATTTTACATAATTCATTCTCAATTTTCATGCTTTATCATCAATTGATCTAAAAATACAAACATATAATATTGAACATATGCTACATGTATATAGAAACATGAAGAACTTATTTATTATATATACAATTTTCTTAATATTTGTTTAATGGAATGAAATATAGTATTAGATTCGCTAGAAAAGAAGGTACTTCATAAGTAAAAAACAAAACACTGAAAAAAAATTACAGGGAGGATGAGTGGGAAAACATACAACTGCACACACCGAGTAAAAGCCTTCGAATGACTATTCAAACACTCGTTCCTCAAATGACCATTCACGTGGTGATTGGATCTACTGAACTATAAATAGAAAACCTGAAGAACAGGTTATCTTTTACGTAATGATAAATATATTTACATATTCATAACACCAAAGCCCAGTGGTAGAGCGCTCGCTTTGCATGTGAGAGGCCCCGGGTTCAATCCCCGGCATCTCCAAGCATAATTTTTGTTTTCATGTATATATACTATAAAAATGAAATAAAGTGTGAATTAAATTTTTCATTTCATGTTATTAAAAAAAAGATCAGGATGTCTCATCTTTACTTTATCTCTATCTCTACTTTTTGTCACAAAAAGAAAACTGGGTCAGATGAGACAATATATGTGTCGGTAAATAGGATGTAAATCAGACTGAGCTTAATCGATAACTTGAACATGATAAGAGTAGTAGCACGAATTTTTACATATTCATAAGATAAAAAAAAATCCACGTAAATATACGAGTAGTTTTTTATTCATCAATATCGGATCATTCATACAAAGAAAAAGGAGGAGATGGTGATGGTTTTGGGGTATTTGTTTGATAGTGGTTTTCTCTCTTGTATTTTTGTGCTCTCTCTCTCTCTCTCTCTCTCTCTCTCTCTCTCTCTCTCTCTCTCCTTCCATTTTGCTTCTTTTGTTTTTGGTTTCTTTAAAGCGGAAGTGTTGCTTCAAGTTATTGAGGGTTTTTTTCTTTCAACATTCTACATAAAATCACATAGATGACTGTAGAGGAAATTTAAAAGACAATATAATGCACTATATTTAATACAAATGTAGCATTGAAAACTACCATATGATGAACATCCCAAAAGCTGCAAATTGAATTTTAACCGGAGAAAAACAAGAAAACAAGAAAAACTTTGCAAGCTACATCAGATATG